>CAKNXH010057618.1:68623-82375 GCA_932178445.1 Andricus quercusramuli | reverse complement strand
AAGAAGATGCTTGTATCTGCTTCGGAGAGACTCCTTCACTGATGTTACGTCCTGAATGCGGCTTTGAGGCACGCCCAGGTATGTATACGTCTCTCCAGTGTTAAGATGTCTAATAACACTTATATCCACAAGCTCAGGGTCCTTGGGAACGCCAGTAATCTTTCCTTTCTTCAAATGAATTTTGGCACACTTGTCCAAACCAAAGTCCATCCCAATCTCTCCTGTGTAGTTCTTGACGATATTTAAAGCAGTTTGAAGTTTGCTTTTACCAGCGGCATAGATCTTCAGGTCATCCATATAGAATATATGAGTGACCTTATGCTCACGGTGATTAGTGTCGCCACAGAGGTATCCAGGAGAATTTCGTAGTGCAAGAGATAGAGGCAAAAGTGTGATGCAAAAAAGCAAAGGGCTCATACTATCCCCTTGAAAGACGCCCCTCTGGAAGGTGACGTTGTTCGTCATCAGACGATAATTTCTAGATGAGATGGTAAATCTAGTTTTCCAAAGAGGCATCAATCTCTCTATGCATCTCACTATGTGTGGATGTACCTTCAAGCTTTCCAACAGACAGATGATAAGTCTATGAGAGGTTGAATCAAAAGCTTTCCGGTAGTCAATCCAGGCCATCGACAGGACGCGCTGATGGACTGTAGCGTCTTTACAGACACACCTGTCAATCAGCAGGTTCTCTCGACAGCCTGCTACACCTTTTTTCGAGCCACGTTGTTCGTACATCTCTCGCCATACAGGCTCAATTCGTCGAACAATCCTGTTGTTTAGGACAGCTGTAAAAATCTTATACAGTGTGTTCAAACAAGTTATTGGCCTGTAATTCTCTGGTTTGGACAAGTCGCCTTTTTTCGGTAGGAGTATAGTGCGTCCTAACACTAGCCACTGCGGAATGGGCATCTCCGACTTTAAATATGAGGTGAATATGCGGGCCAAATGTTGGTGTGTAGAAGTAAACTTCTTCCACCAAAAGTTCTTGATACAATCTGGTCCAGCTTGATTGTCAGCAGCTTTGACTTGTCTAGTGTGTGATTCAAGGTCCTTAGTTCTTGGGCGAACTTTCGAACCCTTTCCGTGAACGGTCTACCAGATGTTATGTAGTCAATCACACATTGAACACGGGACGCATTCTGTCTTGCCCATCCAATTTTCTTGTTCAGTTGATGCAAGCGTCTTCTTGTCTTTTGATCCATCGTCGGTTTGAGCCTTCGATTTGAATCAGCCAAAGCTCTCGCAGCACCATAAACTGAGCAATTGATGGTCCAGAGGACTCTTGCGAGATATCTCCACAAAGGGAGGCATCCATTTCAGCCAGATCTTGGGGCTTAAGAGGAACTTGCATGTTGATGTTCCTCCTTGTACTGAAATTGCCATCATCTTCAAGAAGGTGCCTACTTTCTGCGGTTGGTCTTAATGTCGTTTCATCTTCGTCTGCAGCTTGTTCAAGCAGCGGTTGAGGAAGCGCTCCGCGTACATATCCATTTTTGCGGAGGTAGTCGGCTTGATTTCGCAAAGACTGATGCGAAACGTGTTGAAGCTCTGGGTGTTTCTGGCACCACAGAGTATGCATACGCGCCATAAAGCCTCCACGAACAGGGATAATACTGGCATCGTAGCAGTCTAACACATCATTCCTAAGTTGATCCGTCCACTCAATGTGGGCGTTTTGCCGGTTCGTCGTTGTGTTTCCATCTAAATTATTTTCAGCACCCCGAACTCTAGGATGATCGGCATTGTTTGCCGATCCATTGTCGGGTGCTCTGCGCGTTCGATCGTTTCGAACCGCATCTGCAACATTTTGGTGGTTTTTTTGGTTTCATTGTTGTTCCCACGAGCAGCTAGGGAAAGGGTTCGTCCATCCTTGTAGAGCACCGCGTGCAAGGATAAGGCTATTACTCTGAGACATCGCCCGATATCCCAGGGTCACCGTTAAAGACACCTCACCCAGGTGCCATGCAGCTTTCGGCACGGTTCGCACACCTTCGCTTAGTATATGTATATATATATATATATATATATATATATATATATTATCATCCCATATTTCAAATTCAACTTATGGCCTGGACCTGTTCCACCACCCCTTACTTCAGATAAGATAAGGCGAACATTTGAAAAAGTGTAGAGTGGAAATACAGTTCCAGTATATTTGAATGACATAAATAAGGCCAATATAAACGTTGTCATTATATACCGATATTATGCTATCAAATTAATAATGCTTCATTGTTGATTTTCGAATCATCAATGTTGCAATTTAGATCAAAATTATTGATTTTTGAATACCGTGGCCCGAAATTTTTGTAGAGTTGACCTGGAATAGTTATGGAATTTTGAAATCGGACTTATGTACCTTTTTGTTTCGAAACAGTGAGATAAAGTTATACTTTCTACAGGAAGCAAGTACGTGGATTAGGGAAAAATAATTGTAAACTTAATAGTTTAATGTTATTAACTTTATGTTGACTTAGATATCTCTTAAACATTAGGGGCCAGTTATACGTGCCAACGTATGAAGTATAGATACGTACTCATTAGAAAAGTATACGTATTATTGTTACATTTATTTTAAGATTCAATCGATAACATCAACGCATTTTGTTACAATCATAGCCTCGTCAAAATAGTAGAGGTTGAAAATAAATAACGACTTTTCAAAGTGTACGTATATAAAATTCTAAATTTAAATGATCATCATATTCAGAGTTAGACATTTAAGCATATAACATCTTTCATAATATATTAATACATACTGCCTTACTTTATGCAAATGAAGAAAAAATTCAAGAGGCATTAAAAAAAATGTATTAATCTATTTTGTTTTGAATTGAAGAATAATTATTATTTTTGCCAATTCAAAAGCAAGAGAGATTGTCTAATAGTGATTTTTCAATTTCTACTATTTTTTGGAAAAGTAAATTAATGGTTTTAATAATAATGTACTTTCGATATCATCTCTTATCTCTAAAGAAAATGATACGCATAGTTGAAGAAAAGCTCAGTTCATTTTAAGGAAATTTCCATGCGGTTTTTAATACTATCATTGAGAAATTAGTTTCCTTTACATTCACGTGCACACAAATATTGTACGTGTAGCGCAACCTCTCCAACACACCATTTTCCGAAATGTATAAGTAATAAATTTCTGTCTTCTTGAACAGTATTTCCAAAATAATAATTACCCTTCCTAATTTAAAATTTAACATAATTATATGCTGCCTAAAACATAAATTATTATTTATGAAAGAAGGTCACTTTGCAATATTTTTCTATAACATTGATAATTTAAAGAACCATAATTTTTTTGCCATCTGATAATTATTCTGCTAATAATATTATAGGCATGTACGAAAATTAGATTTACAATCTGCATTTGCAGCCTAGCATGTAATTAATTATAATTTGATTTACACAATTTTACGCGTCCTGCGCTCTGTGCGCAACCTTTTTCTTATAGTATTTATTACAGCTTTTTGCTTAAAATAGGTACGGTACATAATTTATTATCAAGTTCACAATCGAATGTCTGAGTTTACCGACAAGGTAATTGGATGCACAAATTCTGCTGTTGTTGAAGGAATATTATAATCACACCGTTTACACTGCTCAATAATAAACATATTCCTTATCTATGAATTTCATCATTAATATGTTTTTTATACGTATCACAAAGAGAGCCATCAGTGGCTGCATGTATAGTATACATATATATTATATAATTACGATATCATAAATGTTTAATGTATTTGCCAAAAGTAAACATTGGACAAAAAGTATGACCTACAAACGGGTTAAAGTTGAAAAAATAAAAATTTTCTTCCCTCTATTCAATCAAATTAGTATTTTTATAGAAATTTATCATTTTCAATGTCAACATTTTACTTAAATCAAATTTGAAAGATAATTTAAAATTACTTATATGCATATTTATAAACAATATTGATTTTTTTTATGTATGTATTTTATACATATGTGCGGCAATGTGGCCGATTATTTTTCGATTTATTGAATAAAGAATAATTTTGTGAAAAAATTATGATGAAGGTGAAAATATGCTCGAACAATATGTTGCCTATTTGAAAACTTACTCTTTTGTGTGAAAGTCTTACCCCCAAATTTCTAAACAAAAAAAATTAACCCTTATTTTTTATATAGGTATATAATTAGTTTGGAATTTTCGCAAAGCGATCAAATTTGAAGGGTGGCATACCATAAGGGGCTCACCTTTACAAAGTCGAAAATTAGATTTTTGGCTAAAAAAAATGCTAATACATATCCTGAAAAAAAGTTTGTTATAATCTCATTTCTGAGTTTTTTGGCCTAAATGTGAATTTGTTGTTAGGACCCTGTATGCATGCACAGTCACATTAAGCTGAACAGCTAATGATGGCTAGGAATTTCTTGTAGTGGAACGTAAAGTCACACTTAAAAAAAATTGATAATTGGTTATTATATCACCGTCCAAAGTAGAAAAAAAGCGCTCCTCAAACGAAAAAAGCTGCCCCCTCCACTTCTTAGAAACTTAACAGCCTTCGTTTATGTAATGTGTAAAACTTGACAATAAAAGGTAATTATTATTTTTTTCAATCTGGAAGGCTAAAAGTTTTAAAATGTTTAAAAACGGCAGAATTAAAATACTAAATTTGCTTAAGTTTAAAATAACGTTCTGGTCTCGCCACCACAAAGTTTTACGTACATGAAAAAAATCCATTCGTCCGACAATTTTTTTCACCTTTTTTGTTCCTAAACCTTTTTATCAAACTATGTCACATTAAAGACTATGTACTTTGAAAACTACATTTTGGATGAAAAACGTTTTAGATTCAATATTGGAAAAATATATTTTTTTCATGATTTTGAAATTGAATGATGAAAAAAAACGTTTAAAATAGAAAATTGAAAGGTTCGAATAATTTTAGATGAAAACGTTCCAAATAGTTTGTTTTTAAATTTAAATCGTTTCAATTTTAAATTAAAAAGGCTTAAAATTTAATAATTTCAGTTGAACAATTTTAAACTAGTATCTTGTACAATAGAGTAAGCTTGAACTGAATTTTTCTAAATTATAAATAGAAAGCATTCAAATAAGAATCATTTTTAGATTGGAAAATGCATAATTTTTTTGTTGAAATTCATATTGTTTAAGATTTTACAATTTGGAAATTAAACCATTTTAACACTTGAGCAAATATAAATATAAAATCAAATAAACCAAGATCGAAGTTTTGAAAATTAGACATGTTTAGATTAAAAGCGCTTCACTTTGTACAATTTTAAATTGAAGCATTAAAACCTATCCGCTTTTAACATTTTAATTTTTCAAAGTTCTACAATTTCCAGTTGAAAAGCCTTAAAGATAAATTATTGATTTTAAATCGTTCAAAATTTAATAATTTTAGATTTAAAATTTATAAATGAGACAGTTTGAAAATGTTCAATTTGAATTTGGCTCTTATTTTTCCAATATTGTGAATTGTTTCTTATTAGCTTTAGTAATTTGTAGATTTTTCTTTAAATACTTCAAATTCTAAGTCATTTATTTTAAAAGCTTCGAATTTTAAAATCTGAATAACCGGGAAACTGTGTAAAAACCGGGAATTTTTTTATTGGAAAACCCTGAGTTTCCTACTATTGTCCAATGTCATACAAATAGTATTTGAGGTTTGATCGATCAAGAGATCATAAATTAAAAATGAGAGTTAATCTAAGTTGTAACAAATTTCGGAACACAGTCCGTACCACTCTCTTCACACGGAAAAAGCTGCAATTAGTATGTTTACATTGCTGGCGAAAAGTATCAATGCAAAATTTGTAGAAATACTTTTTGACGGTAGTGTACAGTAAGTTATATTCTCCAGTAATTAGTTGCGACTTATTTTTCATTAAATTTAGTATTAAGTTATCAGTTCAGTTACTGACATTTGCCATCGGCACTATGCTGACTACTAAAGTCGGGGCCAAATGCCAAGGCCCTCACTTCTTTTGATTGCAAATCGCACCAAAAAATCTCTGAATTGTCTCATAAAAAGCATCCTAAAGCTTTTAAAGTCTTCGGAATTCAACGGAATGATCTCTTTTATCTCAAACAATTTTCATCAATAGTTAGAGGGCAAAAAATCCCAAAAACAGGGGTTTTGGCATTCTTTTTCAAGCGTCCACTCTTATCTGTTCCCAGAAAGACGACGCTAAGAAAAATCTGAAAAAATTCCCAGAAATTCTTTCAACATTCTTTAATGCAATACATTTTTCAAAACTGTAAAGTATACAATAATTAAAATTTTATAGTGATTTATTTACAAAAACTTTATTTATTGATTATTTATTATTTATTTACTGATAAGATGCTTGGGTCATTGACCTGTACAAATGGGTTGCTTAAAACTAGAATACATTCTAAAAGTACATATATATTGAGATATGGCGTTTAACGGCGTGGATTGAATTTAAGAACATGTCTTCAATCGAACTAAAGAGAGAAAAAGAAAAAAATATATAAATTAATTATATTTCCTATTTAAGTCTCAAGTATAAAGGTGCGGATGCGCAGAAAGGTTTGGACTAATTAAAAAAAATTACGCATCTCAAAAGCAGAGGAGGTATTAAAAATCATAAACCAATATTGTCTAACCACATTCGGATCCGCTGGATTCCTAAGAAACGGAGGTCTGAAATCGTTGAGGGAAGGACATTGTGCCAGTAAATGATACAAATCTTCTACCTGATTAAGGTTACATATTGAACAGACTTCACCTGCTACGAAGTCATATCTTGAGTCATTTAAGCATACTCTTCCTCTTTTGGAACCCAGAAGCCTAAGCTGAGCCATTATTCTTGTAAAAGCCAAGGGAATTCCGATACTCAAATACGAGTTTTCTACGAAATACAAAGGGAGGAAAGGATATACTTGTAAGCTCTCAGAGGATTCCAGTCTGGCGAGATCAGAGTTTAGGAGGTGGTCTCTGTAAGTGTCGAGTATAAGATCTTTGTTTAGCTTTATAGAATTGGAATCCAATAAGGACCACATATTCCCCAACCAGCACTGGTCAAAAAAGTGTTTCAATTGCAATCAATTGCCAATCAATCTTTCAAGACACGTTTTAGGAAGTCTCCCCTCTGCCATTTCAAAGATTCTTTCCAGCCAATTCAAAGCCAGCTTCAAGATATCATATGTAGCATAATTAGGAGTGTACGGAGGGAGAGCCAGTATCCTCTTGTAAGAGTTTGCTTAAATCTTCTGAACTGACTCATGATACCACAAGCCCCAGACTACAATAGCATAGAAAAGGACGCTAAGACATAGGCTGCGAAACAGCACCCTCTTAGTGTCCCATGAGTCCGATTTCGATGAGAAGAGGATCCTGAGGACTGTCCCCATAGCTACATTTGAGGCACTTATCCTTTTTTCATTCGCTTTGGCAAATCGCCCCGAGCTAGAAAGTGGTACCTAGATAGTCAAAAATAAGAACCTTTGATTTACTTTCATTAATGAAAAGAAAATTTTCCTCGCAGTATTGAGTAATTATATTTATGTTCCTTTCAAGGTCAACTGGAGAGGCTGCCAGTACCACAATATCATCCACGTAAGCCAAAAAAAAAAATTCCGTATAATAATTAACCATAATCCCTCTGGCTCCATGATTTATTAAGTATTCCTCAAGATTACTTAGGAATGAAGCAAATAATATCGGACTCAAACTTTCACCTTGGAGGAGACCTAAGGTTGCCTCTACCGGAGTGGCGTTCCCTTCAGTTGAACGTACAGAAACCGTAGTTTTCTGATATAGGTTAGAAATAATTTTTAACATTTTGGTGCTGACGCCCTTCATCAGGAGTTTTTTCCAAAGGTGATGATGGTTAATAGAGGGAAAGGCCCGTTTAAAGTCAACGAAGAATGAAAATAGTTTGTCCCCTGGTTCGGAGAGACGTATTTGGATAATAGAAGTTAGGGTGAAAATGTTATCCAAGCAGCTCCTTCCACTCCTTAAACCAGCCTGGTTCTCCGGAAGAGCGTCTGTACACTCAGCCCACTTGGAAAGCCTTGACAACAAAACTTGCGTGAAAATCTTAGTTATACAGTTAACAAAGGCAATCTCTCTGTGATTTGATGGGTCTGTTTTGGATTATTTTTTGTGTATCATACAAAGATGAATTTTTGCCCAATCAGATGGGACATCTTCTTCCCTTCAGATCCTGCCAAACAAGCCCTACAAGTATAAGAGCCAATTCTCAAGGAGATACTTATAAAATTAATTGCTTATGCCACCCCCCCCCCCGGAGGGTTATTTAATTTTTTTTTTTTACTTTCCTGAATTTCACTTTGGGTAACATGCGAGTCCAAAAGAGGATGAGAGACTTCAAAACAGCAGATATCTAACGCAGTACGAGGTGGATACATTGCATTGGCAAATTCTTGCCACTCCGCTAAGCTAATATGTCCTACAGTGGAGGCTCGAAATCTAAAATTGTTAACCGCCTTCCAGAATGTCACGGAATTGTTATTCGAAGCCAGATCATTAAGGCGAGAACTCTAAAACTCCTTACGTTTCCTATCAATCACTCAAACATAGTGACGCTTCGACCCCTTGTAAGCCCTATCGTCAGCGTCCGAGAACACTGATTCTTCACACATTTTAAATCCCTCTTCAACTTGCGGAAGAGATAGGAACATTCATCATCGTACCAGGGTTTCTTTCTAAATTCCCCTATATATTGTTTTTTACCCAACCCAACTTCTTTCGCAATCTGAGTAATTGTAGCCGTAAGTTTAACGCTTAACTTATCGATAGATGAGTTTTCCTGAAGGGTAACATTAGAAACGGATATCATGTCCTCGGTGTAGGCTACTACTAGGTGATTCTTCCATTTATTCGAGTCATGTAAGGGATTTACATTTAGGTTACAATTCGACTCCTCTTTACGATACAAGTATAATTTGGTAACGATCGTAAATTATCAGATCGTGTTGCCATCCACAGAGTTTCAAAATCCTCTACAAATTCTAAAAAGTTAATTTTACAGTCAGCGAGATCAATTGCACTATTACCCAATGGCTCCTGAGAGGACAAATTTTTAGGGCTATTATTATTAACCCTATTTTTTATACTGTCCAAATTGTTGTTAACATTTACTCTCATTCTCTCAGGAGCCATGAAGGTAAATTGAGCAGGTGTGTCTCCTGGTAATCTCCCATTTAATATCACCAAACCATTACTGTCCAAAGATTTTATCAACGCAGAGCCATATCTATTAATTTTTTTATCTAAAGAAAGTCGTGTATGTGACGCCGATATACACAGTGGCAACATCTCAGACTTCAATTGATTTAGCATACCTATACGAGAATTGAACCCCCCCCCCCCCCTAATAATATAGGCAAATGGGAATCTTTCACTAGAAACTCGGAAAGAGTGGTATCAAGGATCTCAATAAGGTTATCTATATTAAAGGAGGGGGAAAGGTAAACATTGCCTAGAATAAATTCTACATCTCCGAATTTACACTCTATAAAAATCCAAGACGCAGTCCTAACAATATTTCGTATTTATAAATCTCATTATTTATTAAAATAGCAATGCCACCGCTAGGACGGCCTCTTGGATAATTACGAGTAGCATTACTTACGATAATATCTTGGATTGGCAGCCAAATAAGCCGTGAGGAGGGGAGTACAGACAACCATGTTTCGCATACACATATAATATCGAGCGGGAGGACATACTCCTCAATTTCTGACACATTGGTAAATCCATGGACGTTCCAATTAATAAGACGAACCTGATCCCTAATGCAAGAGAATGTTTGCCCCACAGTCGAAGAATTGATCTTCGAAGGCTGAGAAAGTTTCAAGGATGAGCTCCTCCATTGCTGACTGTGAGTTGTTGTATTAACAGCTCTGCTGTCTTGTCAAAAATCAGCTGTTTCCACTTGTAGGCAGCTAGCTTTATCAATACAGGCCTGGCACCGGGGTTACTACCCAATCTGAAAACGGAGTCAAAAGCGTTTCCATCAATCGCGATATCAGCTTTAGAAAAGGCACTCAAACAGATGCTTGTAGATCTCTGTTCACTGGTTCGTTATCAGGGAGGTTGAAAAACACCACATTATTCCTCCTAGCCTGTGTCTGAAGCGAAATGAATGCCTCTTGCAAGTCTGAAACCCTTGATTCACATGCCAGGTTTTTAGTCATCGGGTCATTATTTTTCCCCTTTATAATCTCGTTTTCTCTCTTCAAAGACTTCATGTCTTTCTTCATTTGATCCGTGGTTACCTTCAAAGAGCTAACATTCACAAAAGAGAAAAAAAACCACAAGAAAACTCAAAACATCCAAGTCACAGACACCGCACAACTCACAAAACTCCCGAAATTCGTTAATGACCGCAAAATTCTTCGGACTTAAGAGGAGCTCGATCGACAGTAAAACTTACAGCACGGCGCCATATTGCAATCCCCAAAAACTTTATCTTCAGAACGAATTAAGAGAGGAAGCCGCGTAATGGCTCCAAATGTGTAGTTTTGGTATCCGAGTGCAGTGCAACAATCAAATTTATGATACAATCATTTTTACGCAAGAAATATCGTTTCGAATATTTCTGACTTCAATCAGTGTGGGCGTGTGGCCAGCACATCGGGACAAGTGGCAGAAAAATAGTACCCTTTCGATGACAATTAGTTGCAGATTCGGCTTGCTTCTGGAGTTAGTTTTGTCATTCAAAGGGTATCCTTTGTACTATTTGTCCTGCTCTGCCGGACCACGCGCCAACACTGATGAAAGTCAGAAATATTCAACAGGATATTTCTGGCATAAGAATGATTCTATCATCAATTTAATTATTTTACTGCACTCTCATTACAAAACTGCACATTAAGAGCCATTGAACGGCTTCCCATCTTCATTCGTTCTCAAGATGACGTATTTGTAAATAAATCCTTGCAAAAAGTAAATTATTGAGTATTTCAGAATTTTGAAAAATGTATTGCATTAAAGAATGTTGAGAGAATATCTGTAATCTTCTCCCTAACGTCGGCTGTTTTCTGGGACCAGGAAAAAGTCGACCATTTAGAAAATTTGACCGAAAAACCCTGTTTCTTGTGATGCTCTGCCCTCTAACCATTCATAAAAGTTTTTTTCGGATGAAAATGATTATATCGTTGAATTTGGAAGACTTTAAGATTTTGGAGGTTTTTTCTTAGACAATACAGAATTTTGTTGAGCAAGTTGCAATCAAAATAAGTGAGGGGCCTAGATGTTTAGTCATTTTTTATTCTTACTAGTTTGAAAAAACTCTTCAATTGAATGGGGAACCAGCATTTTTTTAATGATATTTTTTTCATTCAAAAATGGAAGAACATTGAAGAAAAGACCATTTTTGTAGAGAAAAAGTGCATTAGTGATTGACAAGAGCGGTCTATTACTGTTTGGGCAATATTGATTTCCAAATAATGAAACTAAGTTATTTTTAATTAAATTTAAATAAATCAAATGAAATGAAATTAAAATAAATTATATTATCTTAGGATCACGCAATTTCTCCACTAATGATCGTAAATTGTGCCCTATGTGAGCCAGTAACTACACTTTTTACCCAAAATAGTTTGATCAGATGTTTCCTTTGTTCATCGAAAGCAAAAATATTTTCAGATGATATATCCATTAAAATGAATAAAAGTGTTAATATAATTAAGACGTTCATTGAAATAAATCAATTTAAATTTAATTCATTGCAATTTTGCAATAATTAATAAATTTTAATTCATTAAAAGGCTGGGTCTAGTCGTCCCGAGAAATTGGTGGAACATGAAAAGGGAATGGAGAAGTCGTCCTGAAATTTCCGGACGACAATCAATATTGTAATTAAAATTAATCAAATAAAATCAACTGAAATAAACATTAATTAATTAACAAATTGAAAACATTACTCACGGAATCGACTCGTCTTTATATAAATGAACGTTCCATACGTGAGTGTTAATTAAGTTTATTATATTAGGGCAAACATTACTCGTGCTAACTCTAAAAATGGGTTTTCAACTCTCTATAAATTTGAATCAGTGCAGTTTCACTGACTGAAATAGCTAGAAGTAGGATTTTAATGTCACTGATTAAATTCAGTGACAATTCATTCCAAGTCCTTTACTGAACTTAGTCCTTAACTGAACTAATTGAAACAGTGTAAATTTCAATGATTCAAATTTAGAGAGCTTTAGGTAGATGCATTTTTACCACTAATATAGAAAAAAAGCAACTCAGACGTATGAGTACTGAAAAACTAAAAGTTGGACGGATCAAACTACACCAGAGCTTCGTTATATGCTCGCGCGACTGCAGGCGATATTAGCAATTCCTAGAATTGCTCGTCCCCACAGTTTCTTAGGGGGCAGGGTGAGAGACGGTTGCGACTCCGCCTATGAAGGGACGCACTTCATTACTCCGCAGTCAAGTAGATTGCGCAATGCCATGCAAACGGTTGAGGCCGCCCTGCCTGTTTACGTTTCGCTGCTGGCGATATATGCGCAAGGTTATTTTCAGGCAACCCCCGAGATTGAGCATATAACGAAGCTCTGGTGTATCATAAAAAAAGTTTCGACTTCTTATTAAAAAAGAAAGACGTGCAACGAAATTTTTTTTACATGAGAAGTATATATTGAGCCTCATCTCAACGTTCTTTTGGCACGGTGGTCAGGAAGGACGAATAGGTATTACAAAGATGGCAATAAAATCGGTTCGCGGGATGATATTGGGGCACGAATATACATAAAAATTCCGTTCGAATTAAAATCCTAGCTGATCCTGTTTTTGAGATATCGTCAAATTACGTATTTTAGCTATCTAATCAATGGAACGTAATGAGTTGTACCTTAAGTATGCATTTAAATGCTTATATAATAATTATTTGTATACTAGGTATATGTAGACTAGATAAATATATGTATGCTTAACACCTTTGTATGTGTGTGTATATATATATATATATATATATATATATATATATATATATATATATAGAGAGAGAGAGAGAGATTTCTATATTTTGTTAATTTACACAAATATCGTGTTATACTTAGTTATGAATGTAGAGATTTTAATTTGATACTTTTTATTGAGATTGCGCCTTGGAGTTGAGCTCTACCTGGCTGTGTGATTTAATTTTTTCAAAAAAAGAGTGTCCACATTTTCGTTTTTGGGGATGCACCGCACCATTGATAAGGGATTTTCTCGGATTTGACTGCTTCTTTTAGGATGTTTATTTCGCGGTTTGATAGAGTTAAGTAATAGCTCGAAAGTACTCTCTTGTTTTTTCTCTAAATGCAAAAATAAAACAGTTACGCAACTTTTTAGGTGTCAAAATTTGAATTTTTAGAATGCGATGCTATTTTACAAGGGTTTTCTCGCACATGGTTAGTTTTTTTGGAGCCCTCTTTTCGCGATTCAATAGAGATAACCAATAGCTCAAAGGTACTCTTTTGTATTTTTTTGTATTTCAAGAATAAAATAGTTACGTTACTTTTTATGAGTGAAAATTGAAGTTTCTTGGTTACATGTCGTCCCTTTGACAAAGGTTTTCTCGGAGATGATTGCTCCTTTCAAAATGTTCGTTACATGGTTCGATGAAGCCTAGCAGTACCTCGATCCGTTTTAGCGTGGGGGTAACTTTGTAATTTCTAATGAGAACCACAATTTTTTATCACAGATTTAGATTCTCCTTCATGAAATACGTCAGTTTTATTCGAAATTTTTTTTT
>CAKNXH010057618.1:0-60745 GCA_932178445.1 Andricus quercusramuli | reverse complement strand
TTATTCTGTGATAATAATAGCAGATTTTTGTATATCATAGATCTGATTCAAAAGTTTTTATTATGAGATCATTGTTGAGCTCGCTTAGCACAACTCAGAATGACTTTGGGATTTTCTATATGGACTTTTTTATATTTTGAGTTAAAGTTATTTTATGAGTGAAAGAAATCCCTAAAAGCTTAACCAAACATAATGTTCAGTTTTTCTGTGCAAGGTTGTTGTGCGCATGTAGCATATCTCGGAACATCTTTCACATTTTCCAAAATAACTTTTTTTTAAATTTCGGGTTAAAAAGTAATTCTATGCTTGAAAAAGTATATTTTTATTTTAAATGTAAATCTGATTGATAAGTGCCTCTGGGAATAGTTGTTTTGCTTGCTTGAAGAATGATAATATTTTTGAGGTTTTTTGGGTCACTGTGTTCTGGCTTGCAGCACAATATTATGCATATTTATTACATCCTATGAAAAGCTTGAAAAAAATGGCGACGCTGGCCCTAAGAACATTCTTTGGAAATTTAGCAGAATATAGCAAAACCATTTTTTTTAATAATCCAAGATCATACAGACAACAATCTGAATATTGATTTGATGAAATTCTCCAGGCCTGTACTGAACTATAGAACGCATATGAATATTTACTGTAGGCATTGTTTTGGAATAGCGGCTGTTTCCCTTCGTCTTCCGTTGGAAAAATTGATTCTCTGTTCTAGGGAATTTAATCTCTGTTTTGCATGTGAAAATTGCGCACCAGACCAAGTTTATGACTTATAGATCATTTTAAAGGTCAGCTCTAAATTTTAGTCAGTTAAAATTTCTAATAATATTAATCAGTGTCTGGATTCTAGGTATGAAGCAGTGATTTTTACTGATGACTCTGTTTGATTGATTTCTCAACCAAATAGCTGCTTTATAGCCAGAATTTAGTCACTGATTAAAATTAGTAAAAATTACAACTTATTTAAATCTAGAGAGTTGAAATATTCGAGGAATACCAAAGCACATGATCAACGAGAAAATTCACTTCGGTAAAAATTAGTTCAGCCACACTGCTGCATTTCTTTCATTGCAAACAATGAAATTTCACTGAGGCCAAATGACTTACTTCTAGCTATTTATATCAGTGAAAATTATCAAGGAATCAGTGATTATTCATGGATTTCTTAGTAGACAATGTTACTGAAGTTTCAGTAAGCTTCACTGACAGACGAGTGAAGTATTAATGAAATTTTAGTGAAAAATCACTAATTCTAAGTCAAATTCCACTGATTAATATAGCTAGAAGTATTTCACTGATTTTCAGTGAAATTCCACTGATTCGAATTCAGAGAGTGTGTAAGTCTTCAAGAGCGTTGAGAGGAGGTATTAAATAGATATTCGCTATTCATAACATTTTTAAATTAAATTACACCAGAGAACCGAAAAACACACTTTTTTAATTTCAATCAGTGGTCTTTCACTGTGACACTTTGATATACTACTAGCTATTTAAATCAGTGACAATTCACTGAGAATCAGTGATTATTCTCTGAAGTTCCAGTAGTTTTTCTCCAATTTCTCACTAGAAAATCTTTTTGACGTATCGGTAAGCTTCATTGAAATTTCAGCAACATCTTAGAATGAAAACCAGTGAAATAATTACTTAAATTGCAATTAAGAATCACTGATTTTCACTGAAATTTCAATGATTTTGAGACTATCTTTTCGGTCCATTCGATAATCCAAATTAACGTTAATTTGAAAAAAAAAGATGGAAAGTGTTGGTATCGCAAAGCTTACAGTTATTTCTCAAAATGTCCATACTACGTTCTATGTACAAGCCTAGCATTGTCTACGTTTCCCAAAATATTCTAGCTATGACTTTTGCTGTCAACGTTCGGTCTTCTGTCCTGAAGATAAGGCCATTAAATTTTCCATAACTCAGCACTTTTTTATGTTTTTTTTTTCCTTTGAGTTTCAAACATTAGGTCCTGCATTCACACTTGCAAATTTTAAACATCTCTTTAAATGTGTTATATGATTATTCTGCAATTGCATGCTTGAACATGTAACATTTTGGTTAAATATCACCTAAGTGTTATATTCTATACGTACTACAGTTTTCGTTATCAACTTTTCTTCTATTTTGCATAACCATGGAAACATTTATTCAAGAAATTATAATAAAGGTTTATAATTGAGTTTCTGATTCTCATTGATTTTATACCACAAGTATTCTGATGAGCTTGTTCTTTTCTTAATGTAGTTACACTTAGCAAAACCTAGCAGCTATAAAATCATGCTTTTTTCTTTTAATGAAAGATCATTAGATCTCGCACTAATTTCACAAAGTAGATTTTAAAAAAATCTTTTATTATTTTTTTCCTGTAAGTTTGTCCTTTGCGGGAAAGCAGGCATGATATTATAAATCTTATTCATGAAAATAGAAACATTATTTTTCATGATACAATTCTAAAACATATACAAATTATTATTAGAGAAACTTTGATTTATGACCGCAAATTATCTCTTACCGCTTCTTAAAATTTTGTTAGCAATAATGGAATTTTATTGAAGATAAGCTTATTTTCTCTGAAAAAAGATTTTCTATAACTTCGATGCATCCAATTAAAAAATACGTTGACACCAAATATTATAGTTTTCCAATATTTCTTTCAAAATTACTTGTTGATAATTTTAGGCATTATACACGGAAAAAATAAGTTGTCGAAACTTTACTTGACTAGTCAACCATTCTAGGATAGGCCACTTTGTTAGAATCTCGTACAATTTTGATTAAAGAACCGCATACTTCATTGAAAAAGTGAAAAAAGTCATCGAATTATTGGAAGACAATCTAGGAATATCAGTTTTCGAATTTGTATGCAGCAGATTTTGTCAAAGTTCTAGACAATCATTCAATTTTTCATAAAAAGTCCTTCAGATTCAACAAGATTTGGAATACAAAAACTCTAGCACAGAAACGAATAACTGATTTATAAGTTGTCCAAGAATGCGTTGACTGTCTTCTACATAGCTATATATTCACAATGTACAGTCATATTGGATGCTTGTATTAACACGTAGTGACGCTCAGGTGAAGTGGTATACGTATAAGTCTAAATGGAGTCGCGGTCACCGTTAATGAACAAATGAGTGCAGATTTAAATTTGGCTCTTCAATGGGATTTGTGCAAAATATTCAATGTGTTAAGTTAGCCATGGGGTCTAGTTGTTAGGGATATGTTGCGTTCAATAGGTATTAGGTAGTTCGAATCCCGGCGCAAAATATGTTTCGATTTTTCATAGGTTTCATGTGTATCTGTAAATGTAAATATAACTTAAGCGTGAGTCTATGTGAATAACAATATAGTGAATATAACCGCGAAATATATATTTTTTTAACTTGGCTATACTGTTTTCTAAAAACTCGTTAGGAGTCATCGAAAGTTTCATTGACTGGCTTCGAAGCATTAGTGAATCAGTGTTTCAAGAACTCTCTTCCTCTGGTATTCACATTTTCATTGAAATTATTTTGTACTTTCGACAACTCTTTCTACTTTTCAAACATGTATCAATCAAGGTTTGTGAGACGATTATTCCAGTTTATGACATACGTTTAGCCCTATTCTAGAGTGGTGACTCAGTCATTTGAAATTTCAACAACTAATTTTTTTCCGTGTAAAATTATTTTTCAGAAAATTGATTTGGCAAACATATAAAGAATCTTTTTAACGGAAAAATAATCTTGCATTAAATAAAATCCCATCGTTTTTAAAAAATTTGTCAAGAAATGATAAGAAACAAAAGTTCGGTCAAAAATAAAAGTATTTTCGATAAATAATGTTTGTATGTTTTAATTCTAAGATATGTAGTGTGAGAATTAGTGTGAAAATTATTAGTGTGAGAATAGTGTCAGAATTAAACCAACTATCGAAGAAGTTTTTTGCTGGCAACGTAGATGTTTGAAAATAAATTGCCATTGTTATGAACAAACAAGTACATGAAAATAGTTTAGTGTGAATTGGATTTGATCACATAAAATTATTAAATAATTAGTAATTTTATAAATAAATTTTATAAAAAAAAATATCAGGTATTTATGATAAAATAAATCAATTTCTTTACATGGAATCCACCAAAAACATAATGCTATCTATTTATCATATATCGTCATCCAATAAAAATTTATGGTGGTTTAAACAAATTTGATTAACAAATTTACAATTGCGTATTTTCTTGACATACAAACAAGGTTCTTTCAACATTATAAAATGTAAATAGCTAATTTGCAGACTTTTAAGGACATTTAGATGACAACCAACAATTGTTATTGATTATAACACTTTTTAGATATGCATTTATGATTAACAAATGCATTATTTTTCTAATATGACCTGATTTTATCAAAAGTTAATAAATACTGAAAATACCCGTGCAGAAATTGCCCAATTTGGTCCCGATTTCCGATGTGGCCCCGATCGGGTTCGCCACATTGTGGCTGTCGCATGGCTACTCTTGTGGTTCGGGTCGGAACCACATATTAGTCTGGGATCCAAGGGCACTTGAGCATCCATTTTAGGTCCGTAAGATTTGATGATTGATTCTTGTGCAGAATGTTCTCCTGATTACGAATATATCGGGTGCACTTAGCAAATTCCCGGTCGTTTTGTTGTTATTTGACATTTTCTATGTTTAAATAAAAAATGCCATATGTCGGAAAGTTATGAAAGTTTAAAAAATTTTTTTTCATAATCTTTTGAAGAGGTGTGATATGCACAAATTTCATCAATGGTGTATGTTGATATAATTGATAGTTTTCGAGATAAACAATAAAATAGCGTTTTAATGAAGAACCATTTCTACAGTGTATTTTCCGTCATTTCGAAAACAAAATTTTTACACCATATAGTACTCGCCGAGACAAAGAGAATTTCTTCTGAAATTTTTTCAATTGGACTATTAATTTAATTTCTACAAAATTCGAAATAAATACAGAGTTTTCACGTCTGTGTTTGCGAGTGTAAGTATAAACTGCATCAAATCGGGACAGCGGGGGCTGGGAAGCTGCAGGTTTGAAACCTCGGCCTACCCCTCACACACAGGCGCACACTGGCAAACATCCTATTTATTTCGAATTTTGTAGAAATTAAATTAATAGTCCAATTGAAAAAATTTCAAAAGAAATTCTCTTCGTCTCGGCGAGTACTATATGATGTAAAAATTATTTTTTCGAAATAACGAAAAATACACTGTAGAAATGGTTTTTCATTAAAACGCTATTTTATTGTTTATCTCGAAAACTATCAATTATATCAACATACACCATCAATGAAATTTAAAAATTTTTAAACATAGAAAATGTCAAATAACAAAAAAACGACCGGGAATTTGCTATGTGCACCCGATATATTCGTAATCAGGAGAACGTTCTGCACAAGAATCAATCATCAAATCTTACGGACCTAAAATGGATGCTCACTCTCCTCTTCGGATCCCAGACTATATCGAGAAAATACCAGCTGTAAATTGCAGCGCCATCTGCTGTGCCGACCGCCTGATATATCTGATGTTTTATTTTATATTCTCCACAATACGGTTCGGTTTTGAGTGTAATGTGATTTCAAAAATAATTAAAATGCCAAAAACAAAAAGTACCTTACGGGTACGGAAATATAGGTCAATTGCTGTCATTCCCTAGTGCGCAATGAGGATGAAGGTAAGTAGATTCATTAAAATCGGTCGAGCAAACCTAACCTCAAAATAAATTGAGAATAATAAGTTAAGGAAACTATATAAACATTAATTTAAAAGTAGGAAAGTTAGCAGAGGTTATGTTTATGATTTCACAAACCCTTCCTTTCGATTGTTTGGAAAAGAAGGCAACTTTGTACAAGGGTAGACAGCAAAGCCACGTGTAGCCATGTGATTCATTCGCTTAAGTTTATGTTAATTAATTATGCTAATAATTCTAGTACAACCTGCTACACGAAAATAAGTTTACAATGAACCTATGAGCAAAATAAACCTTTCAACGACAGTGAAACGTTCGTGTAAGTACGTCTTAATTGGTACTTTCTCTCTTTCAAATTTCCGACAGTGCAATCGAGAAAGTTCACTTAATTTGAACAAATTTTTGTTTTGCTTGTTGCACAAATAACGCTTGGATATTTAACCGATCCAACATTCTTCAGTATGGTATTATTGTGATAATTGAGACAATTTCTATCTACAACATTAGTGTATTGCAAAGGTACGGATAGTTGCTTTAGAATTTTCAGTGTCATAACCTCACTTTGCTAGTCTTTGTTGCATGAACAGGACTACAAAATGCTGAACACCTGTTCAATTTATATTAAGTTGGACTGAAAAATATGAAAAATGTTCTGTTTTGATTTTCTAATATTTTTTAATAAAGTATAAAGTTCTCAATTTATTGTTTATTTATAACTGCAAGAAAATTTAAATAATAGTATGGCTAAACATGAAAAAATAAAAGGGCGCTGCTCTGGGCCAGATCCGACCGTCCTTATGGATGCCCAGTCTGGCCCTGATCAGGCAAGGCGTTTCATTTCTAATCTGGCGCTGGAAGGATTGCCCGACTGGGCCCGACCAGCGCCACGCTGAAATTTCTGCACGGTAAACATTTAAAAAAAAACTATACTCTTCCAGCGTAAAAAATTTTCTATTCCTACTTTTGTTTTTGAACAAAAAAAAAGCTTTTTTGAAAATATACTTTGTGCCTTTAAGATTCACTTTATGGTCAATCTGATTTTAATTTTTCTTGTATGAAACAAAATAAGGTTAAGCATTGTATTCCATACCACATACCAGTCTTGCTTACTATTTCATGACATTCTTAAAATACGTTTCTTACTCCATATTTTTTGTTTCATATTTTTTCAAACAAATGAAGGGCAGAATTTTATTTCAATAAAAGACTAGTAACAGGAATAAGAAGATAATATATAATATGCTATCAGGATAACAAGCGGTATTAATGGCTAAAAGTATGAAAGACCTAATCTAAATCTAGCGTTCTGATCATTTGTTTTATGTTCAATGATTTTCTGGGAATTTCCCAAATTATTTTTTTTTCGCCTTATTTTATACCTCTTGTTACATTTTTTCAACCATTCAATATACGGACTTATTCATTCACTGGCAGGAAGAGCTTGAAAGTGTAAGCATTTGTAGTCATACTTTCTAAACTTGAATCAGCGAATCACTGATTTAGGTTTGTAGAGAAACAAGATTTTCCATAAAAGTATATGAAATTTAATATATCTTTTATATGATTTCCATCACCTGCATTGTATGTACATGCTTCGTTCCAAGTGAAAATATCCTCGTGGAAGTTCACGTAGAATTCCACGTAGATTACTGCTTGGAATTTCATATGGAAAGTAACGTGAATTTAACCAACCACATGGAAATCCGTATGTGAAATTGATTAGATTCATCAGATTTATACATAGATTCTTACGTGGAAAATTTATCACCTACGTGGAATTTCACATTGGAAATCTGTTAGATTTATTAGATTTTCCTGTGGAAATTATGAGAATTTTCACGTGAATTTATTCAATCACGCGGAAATACAAATGGAAAATTGGAACAGTATGAGTGAAATTTTCGCGTGAAACTATTTACGTGAAATTCCATGCGGAAACCACCTCTGTAATTATGAATATTGATACCTGTTAATATAGTATACGAGGTACTTAACATTGAAAAACGACATCCATTTTCGTATGTCTTTTATAGTTTACGAGGTATTTTCTGTTATAACTCATGTTCACGCGGAAATTTCCATCTGGGCAGTTACAGAAATGTATGCACATACAATTAACTTTAATTCTCAGAGATGGCAAAACATTCAATCTGCACATTAAAAATATTGTGAAATTTGAAGTACTTTCTCAGGGTGTAAAACAGATTCTCAAAACATATATTCCTGAACTGAAATGGGAGTTCAAGTTTATACCTAATGTAAGGTTCTAATCCATAGTGATTGTAAGGTGAAAATCCAGGATATTTCGCCATTTTCGTCCTGCGGATACCAATCATTAAGTTCTTGTCTCAGCTGGTTAAGCATTTTCCACAAGATTTTTATAGAGTGGGACGATCTCAGATTTAACGCCCAACGGAATACCCAATACCCAGTAACGGCGGCATTTGTTGCGGTTTCTTCATCTATTTAATGTGACAGAAAACACTCACTCTATTTAATTGTAAAACAAATTTTCAGACTGAATCCATTTCAAATCAGGATGTCTACTTGAAGTTATACGTATTTTAATTTATTGCTTTGTTTTTTAAGAAAAGAAAATCTTTAAACCTCTATAAATTTTGATATGAATGTGATACCGTGCGAGATTCTGATAGCGTTTATTGTCTTCTTTCGAAATCTGTCGGGAAATTTAGAACAGGGTTCAAAATTCACAAAATGACGACGCTTTTAACTGAAAATATTGAAAATCGATTTTCTCAAAAAACCCAAATTTATTTTTTAGACCATTTTTATTAATTTCACATTCTATAAGGAAGAAATTTTGTCTATTTTTAAAGCCGGCCGAATAACTTTTGTGGACAGAAAAATATTTTTTAACAAAATCGAGTTTTTTCATTTTTCTTGCAAAGAACGACAAATACGAATAAATGTTGTGACGCAAGTATGCAAATCCAATAGCAACATAAAAAATTCCTTTTGAACTCTTGTGATATTTTGCATCATTCAGGAGATAAATTTAAAAAATTATATGTTCAGGAAAAAAATCTATGGGACTCAAAAATGGTTTAGCCCGCATGAAAGTGATGAGCCGATTGCCTTTATTATACTAGCAAAAGCTTGTTCTAATCATTATTAAAAAGAATGAAAAAGCTGGGGGGTTTCAGAAAATTTTTTTTCAATGTTATCAAATTCCAAAGAAAAAAGTGAAGAACATTTTCAGGAAAATTCCACCTTTTTCATGCTTTTCCATATTTTTTAACAGTTTCTGCTCACATAATCTATCAGTTTTTGCCGGCTAAACGAGTTCTGAGGCCGGGGGAATTTTTTTCCCTGAAAATATAATTTTTTTTATTCTTATCATAAACGATACAAGATACAACAAAAAATTTATGGGTATTTTCCATAAAAACTGTTTAGATTTGCTAAATTTTACCTAAACATTCTTTCTTATCTGTCGTTGTTTGCGAGAAAAATAAGAAAATTTTATTTTATATAAAAAAATTCTCCTGTCCACAAAATTATTTAGCATTTCCGACATTTTTTGAAGGAAGACGATGCACGATATCTGAATTTCAAGTATCTTTTTTGCTAATCGGAAAAATACTTATCACCTCATTTCCTCTAAGAACAACAAAATATTGTCCCGAGGAATTTCGCGACTTCAAGTATAGAACCTGCGCGATTAAAAATGTATTCGGTCTACATAATAAAAATGTAGGGCGCATTCATTATTTTCTAGATTATTAATCCTTTGCCTGTGGATAATTCTACAAGTCGAAATTACTCAAATGCTTCTGAGCTTTTTTTTGGATATAGGAGTAATGCCTGTTTGTTGATTTGAATTGGATATTATAGTACTGTATCTGAAATATTTTTAGACAAATTTTTAATAAAAAATATCTAAAAGGAACCCCGTGACAGCGAATCTCCCGAGACGCCTCGAAAAAAGTTGTTGCGCCATGAACATCATGACTTGTTACTGGAACATCCGAAACAAAAAAACAAAAATGCATTTATAAGGTGATATCTTTCCCCAGGTAATCAGAAGCCGTTTTTTTGTTATATATATATATATATATATATATATATATATATATATATATATTTAAGCCAAAAACGCGATTTTCTCTAAAAAAATATGTATATTTCTTATTGTAAAATAAAAACCAATTCTTAAAATAAAAAAAACTCTTCCAGATTACCTGTTGAGTTATATATAGAAATATTGTACCAAATTTCAAAAGAATCGGTCAAGTAGATTTTGAGTTCTGAAGTTCACGGAATTCAAAAACGTTGTTTTCGAGAAAATCGATTTAAAGTTTTTTTTCTCAAAAATCAAAAATTAAGCATCAATGAACGTGCATAATTTTTTATACTTAAACAGAATCATCAATGCCAGGTCCGTAGAGTAACATTCTTTTACCCAGCAATCCAGGATATCTTAAGCGTCCTTTTGCTCCTGTTTTACTCCTTTTTTGTATATCTGCTGCTAAGCAGATATACGAATCTTCGTTAGTTTTGCTCCGAGTCACTTGAAATTTGGGCACAATATTCTTGAGATGTTGCACATTCAGGGAAAAAAATAAAAAAATATGGTCACAAAATTTGTTCTGTTCTCCGCCCCCCCCCCCCCTCCTTAACGGCCAAGCGTAGAACCCGTTGAATAAAAATTCTGAAAAAATTCAGGAATAATGCATGGTCATTTTCTGATCGATTTTTGCAATACGTTTTTTTTAATTTCTCTAATTTTTTTTGGCCTTTATTAAGGAATATTCTATCATGCGGAATAGTCTAATCCACGTTTTTATTTTGCGGAATTCTAGGCTTGTTACATGAAAATCAAGACAATCGAAAATAGTGAACGGTGCTCAGCTGCTACAATGGCCGTTAAAGGGTTAAGTGGATATTAAAATGTAAGACTTGTGGCTTTTGTTATTTTCGAGAAAAGAATTCATAATCAAAGAGGTAATAATTAACCGTGCTGGCATTCTTTTCTTGAATTATGATGGCAATCGATAACGTACCTGCTATGCAAGCAGCTTAAGCTTACTGGCAAGATTTCGGACGATACTGCAGGAATATGTCCAGCGACCGTTCCCATCAATGTGTACCATTGCGCTACTGGTTTCCTCGGATTGTCTAACATCTCCAACCAATGATCTCGACCAACTCCAATGAAGCTTGATCCTATTGCTGTGCATCCCATCAGTTCGTTTGACCCGATCCTAAACATCAATAGCAGTGACGTGCATGAGTCAAGTTGAAAAGACTATAATCCGAACGGACACAAGCTGTGAAATGAATTTGTTTATAACATAACATTTCTTTAGAAAATTAATGAAAAATTCCGGACAAAAAAACCTCATGAACGAGCATCTTTAACGACATAATTGAAGGAAATGTAAAAGAAAAAACGACATATTTTCTCTTCAAATGTCCACACAGGTCATTTGTGTATAGAATTTGCTTCAAAAACTAAAGAAAAATGTCGAATCAACAAAATCTCATTGATGAACGTCATCAGCGATATAATTTTAAAAAACTCAAGAAAAAAAATAACTTATTTTTACCTTCAAATGTCCACACAGGCCATTTGTGTATAGAATTTGCTTGAAAAACTAAAGAAAAAAGTCGAATCAACAAAATCTCATTGGTGAACGTCATCAGCGATATAATTTTAAGAAAATGAAGAGAAAAAAATGACTTCTTTTTACCTTCAAGTGTCCACAAAGGGCATTTGTGTACAAAATTGATAAGAAATATAAAATGACACATTTTCATCATTAAACATCACTGACCATATAATTCAAAGAAAAATAAGAAAAAACAATTTATTTTGGCCTTTAAATGTCCATACTTGGCATTTTTTTACATAAATTGTTTATAAAATGATGCAAAATATCGGATTACAAATTTTTATCATTTAGAATCACAGAAGACATAATTTAAGAAAGATAAAAAAAAAGAATATCTTTCACCCTTCAAATTTCCGCACGGACAATTTGCTTATATAATTTGTTTAGAAAATTAATAAAAAACGTCGTACAATAAAATCTTATGGAAAAAAATCATTGTCGACGTAATTTGAAGAAAATAAAAATAATTTCTTTCTCCCTTAAAATGTCTATACATGGGATTTGATCAAAAGTTTGTTTATAAAATTAATAAAAATTATCGGATGACAGCTTTTCATCACTTAACATCACTGACGACATAATTTGAGGAAATTAAAAAAAGCTATGATTTTCAGCCTTCAAATATTCACAATAGGTATTTAATTATATAATTTGCTTATAAAATTAATGTCATCAATAAACATCACTGACGATATAATTTGTGGAAAAATAATTATTTAAAAGATTTCTTTCGGTCTTCAAACGTGCACACTGAGCATTTGTTTATATAATTTGTTCATTAAATTAATAAAAATATTGGATAACAAATTTCGGTTATTAAAAATCATTCCAGAAAAACATGTTATTAGACACGTATTTCGCAAAGTACTATTGAGTAACTAGACTTTCAGGTTGAGCTTGGTTGAGACTCACCGTAAGAGTTTACTTATAAAATTGATATAAATGTTGGATAAACATATGTCATTCATAAACGTCATCAGTGACGTGAATAACGAAAATTAAAAGAAAAACGATTTATTTCTGCCTTCAAATGTCCACAGACCGCATTTTTTCACATGATTTATTTATAAAATTAGATATAAAAATGTAGAATAGTTATTAGTTTAATTTGTATCTAACAATTAACATTGCAGGAAAGTAATATTTTTTGCTTTCAATAACCCCAGCGCACTGAAATCACTGAGAAAGCGAAGAAATCGACCTTTTTAACTATTTGCATTAACATTAAAGTTTGAATGTGAAAATTTAAAATTCGGGCCACATAAATCTCTTCAAAATTCAGTGCTGAATGTTCAAAAAAATAATATCCAAATCGGTCAAGAATTTTCTTGTACAAGTTATTTTGAACCTCGTTTCTCTTGTTACCATTCGGTACAGTGCGGTACAGTTCGGCAGAATTCGTGTTGAGCATGCGCAAAGCGGGAAGTAAGCGGTATCGTCTGCACGACACACGAGGCGAGAGTTTTTGTAGAAGATCCTTTGTGGTTATTGAATGAAGATTAAACTCGAAGAAAAATGTGTGATGTGTTGAATTCGCCAACCACCAATTCCAAAAAATAAGATTTGGCGACCGTGACAGGACTTGTTTCTCTGAAATCTGGTGGAATTGTGTTGGCTTGTGAAACAGGGAAAGATGGAGGTCCTTAAAAAGCAACGAAAAGTTTTACGTGCGGTGTTCACCAAAGCACACACCTTTTTCTCCTCGAAAGTAAATAGCGTTGGACCGGTAGAAGATAAACTTGTGGTTTTTAATTCCTTGAGACGAAAATGACGAAATTGAATTCAATACACAAGGCACACAAAAAGATGCTATTCCAAGAGGAATTCGACGACGAATTAGAATTAGAATCAGACGACATATATAAAACATGTTACTTGAGAGCGAAGCTGAAGATTGCAGTCGTGGATACGCGTATAACAGGGTCTGAGGAGACAAGAAACCTTCCAGTTATTGACCACAGAAAGATGATAAAGCTGCCAAGAATCTAACTGCCTAAATTCAACGGCAACGTAAAAGAATGGCTGCTGTTCTGGAGCCAATTCAAGAAAATCGACGAGGAAAAGTCAATAACCAAGGAGGACAAGTTAATAACCAAGGAGGACAAGTACCAATATTTGTTTCAAGCTACAGTTCCAGGTTGAAGAGCGAACGAAATCGTGAATAGTTTTCCACCTATAGGAGAAAATTACGGTAAAGCAATTAAGTGCCTAAAAGACCGCTTTGGTCGGGGCGATATTGTAGTGAAATTTTACATCAGAGAACTCCTTGGGCCTGGTGTTAAACAATTTAATTCATGGGAATAAGAAGCTATCCCTCGCTAGCTTGTATGTTAAAGTAGAGTCCTACATCCTTGCGTTCGAGACTCTACACTGTAAAAATATCTTTTGTGATATTCACTATTATATTGTAATTTCACGAGCAGTGTATTTTAAATTACAATGTATAACATGGCAAATTTACCAATTTCGCTCCGAAATTCACGATATACTCCAATTTCACATCATGGGACAGTATAAACTAACTGTCCGATGTGAAATTACTATGTCGGACGATGGAAATTATTCGATCAGAGTGGCGCGTAGTCAATTTACGTTAGTGAATAAATTTAAATGAGCTTATAAATCAACACTTTTTTTTTGGTAAATTTGCAGTATCTAGCATAATTTCACACACGGGTAGTATTGTTACGCCTTGGCATCCTGAGAAATTCCAAACAGGACATAAATCGACAAACTGACAGAAAGAGATGTCGCGTTGGACTTTATCATTAAATTACGTTTAGAGCCTCTAATATTGCTAAAATAGTAATGAGTTCTATGTGAATAAAACAAATATGTCTTTTTTATTCAAAACGATACCTAAGAAAAGTAATATGAGCTTTATTTATCCTGCTAGAGTGCTTAAAATATTATAAACGCACAAAAATAACCTCAAAATCGAAATGTGGTCCAGGAAATTCACGTCCTGCATTTTTTTTACAAAATTGTGTAAACTTACATCGTCGCACGCAGATGGAATAATTTCCATTGTGGTACGATGTAAAATTACGCCAACTTTTTTTACAGTGTAGGCGTTAATTCCGACCATTGTGCTGCCATGCTGTACCCTTTAGTGAAATCGTGTCTTCCAGAATAGTTGTTGCGAGCCTGGCAACGAAGTGGACTACGTGGATCTGCTGACGTCTCTGACGAGGATGGACAGCGTGTGACGATCGACCGACTAACGAAGCTGCTTAATTTTCTGCAAATGGAAGTCGAGAACCACTAACGAATATGTATGGCGTTGACAGGTCTTGGGTTATCGTCGGGGCAAGAGATAACGCAAAAGCAAAGAGGTAAGCCCGAAAATATGAGAGACGTACTGAGTGCTAGTGCACTCACTGTATCGGAGAAGATCTGAGACGCGTACACATTTAAAAAAGATGTAAGGTTAACGTGAAATTTGATTGGTGCATTGTTAATGTGCTGGGATCTTGTGCATAAAGATAAAAAGCAACGAGACCGGGAAAATAAATGGAAAAGAAAGGTTGAGCGACGAGATCGGGAAAATAAATCGCATGCGACGGATAGGGTGCCTGAGGAAGAGTAGCACTGCGTCTCACCGTTCGTATATCCGCACTGACGTTGCTCGAGACTTAGGTCATGTTCCTATTGAGGTTAAGGAAGTTGAACATCCTCTGCTTAGCGGGGTGAAAGTGGGTTGTAAAAAATTGAATTCCTGTTTGATACGAATGAAAAGTTTAGATGACTCATATGCATGCAATTTCAAAGTTTTCGATCAGGATGTACTTTGTGATACGATAGCGAGTGTACAATACGATACGTGGATCGAAGATTTGCGTAATATAGATATTATGTTAAATGACGTCGACGGAACAAGCGACGACATAGATGTTCTTATTGGAACAGACGTAGCGGGTAAATTAATGACAGGCAGAAAATATAAATCAGGGAATGGTTTGACTGCTTTTGAAACTTGCTTACAATCGAATGTAATGGGAAAAGTACCTAGAGAGACAGAGGCATCTGATACCGCGATGATTGTCACGACTGCAAGAGACCAATGTAGCAGATTTGTGGAGCTTAGATGTTATTGGTATAACGGACACGATAGAGAAAATAGGAAAATCTGTGAGAGATAAGCAGGTTCGTGAGTTTTTGGTAAAATCTACTGAACTGGCTACAGAGGGCCGGTATGAGGTTAGATTGCCGTGAGGGGAAGATCATGGACCTAGTCCTAGTAATAACGAGATTGCAAGTAAAGATCGATAATTGGGGCCATTATATTCCACATCGCCAAGTAATTTAATCTTGGGGAACGACGAAGGTATGACCTGTGTTTGACTCGTCAGCTAGGAAAAAAGGTTACCCGTCTTTGAATCAGTGCCTAGAGAGGGGTCAAAATTCGTTATATCTGTTACCGTCGAATTTGAATCCTTTTCGAGATGGGGAAACCAGATTGGTATCGGATATAAAGAAAGCCTTTTTGGCAAGTTTCTGTAAACAAAGTCGATAGATATTATCTCCTGTTTCTGTGGATTTTGGACGGTAATATCACGGCTTTTCGTCATTATCTAGTGGTTTTCGGTTAAGGTTGTGGTCCGTTTCTGTTGGCGGCTACTATCATATTGCTGTTACAGACGGCTCTACAAGAGTGTGAGCAAAATATAGAAACAGGTTGGTCTAGAGAGTCATTAGAAAATCTCAAAAATTCTTTTTATGTTGACAATCGTGTCACAAGTGTTGACTCCAAAAATGAATTGACTAAGTTTGTGCAAGAAGCTACGAGTATCATGGCAATGGGTGGGTTCGATTTTCGTGGCTGGGAAAGTACACTAAGAGAGAGATATTATTAACAGCGCATCGAGTTTTCGATCCAATTGGAATTACATGCCCGGTATCTTCGCAGCAAAAATGGTTGCTTTGTAGTTTGTGGGAGAAAAAGATAGATTGGGATGCAGAGGTTGAAAGCAGTCAAGCTAAAGAATTTTCGCAGAGGACGAAAGACTTGCCGTTGCTGAAGCGATTAGAAATTCCACGAAGTCTCAGAAAAGGTAGTATTACATTACGTACGTTGCGACAAGTGTAGCTCTGTCTATGACTCGTGTTAATTCAAGTATGATTTATTGTACAGACTCGACTACAGTTTCAGCTTGGATAGCACGTGACACACAGTGGGGAGTTTTTGTTCGCAATGGAGTGAAAGAGATTAGATCAACCAGTAAGCAGAATGAGTGGAAACATGTACCAGGAGAATTAAACACTGCAGATCTACCTTCACGTGGCTGTAGTCCTTCAGAATTAGTTGTATCTGAATGGTGGTTAGGTCCAAAATGGCTGCACAGTCTTGAATCAGAATGGCCCACAGTCCAATTTGTAGTGATAGAGGAAGATGTGAGTAGTGACGCTCAAAAAACACCTTTAGTTCAGATGGTTAATTTAGAGAACAAGAACTTAGATGCGACCACTTATTTTTCGTCTCATAATAAACTTGTTCGTTGTCTTGCATGGATGCAGAGTTTCTTCAAAAGTCGGAGGGATATCTATAATGAGAGAAAAACTTAGAGAAGCACGGCTGAGCCTTCAAAGCTAGCTTATGCAACCGAGAATGAACGTCGGAATTTATGTCTGACTTTTAGGGGAATAAAAGCCGCGAAATCGAAACTACTGAAGTATATGCAAGGGTGCATGTCAAGGAATAAACTATCATCCTTTAAGACGGTAATTAACGAGAATGGCCTCTATGCTCTGAAAACTAAGATTTTTAATCGAGATGATGATCCGCAGTTTCCTTTTCCAATTCTTCTGGACGGTAGTCAAAAGATAGTTCATTTACATGACAGAGAAACTCACGCAAGATTAGGTCGTGCCGGTGTTTTAATAATTATGAACAATTTGAGAGAACGGTTTTGGATCACTTCTTTGCGTAAGGTGATTAGATCGATTATTTTAAAGTGTCTTAACGCGTTCTACAAATTAGATTGGGAAAAAATAACGAAACACAGTTATGTGTCACAAGCAATGTTGTCGTATGACAGCTTATCTACGACACTTTGCGATGCAGAAGCGGTCATCAATTTGCGAAGTTTACCACATATCTCGGAAAATCCTGTATATCTCAAACCGCGTTTACTTTCAGTCTTTCTCCAAGAAATTTCAGAGATAGGGGTTCCAGATTGCGACATGCTGAATCACGCTAAATTGAACAAATAATTAAGGATGTTCCAGGGTTATCTCATTTACGAATAGATATTTCTCAAATTCACAGAAATTATTTCTATTACCATTTGGAAATTACATGCAATGTTTCAAAAGGATTCGCTAACCCGTTAAAAAATTATTTGAATCTAAAGATTCAGTGATTTAGCATGGGCTCTTATGGGAAAAGGAAGTTTTTGTACTTTTAACTGAAGATAGCAAGATTATTTGACGAATAGTTTTTTCTGGCACTTTGAGAACAGTTTGTCTGAATATTAATAAAACTTCTTGCAAAATTTAAGATTTATTTGCTAGCTCGTTGTTTCAAAAATAATATAAATATAAGTAAAAATAACTGATTCTGCGGCGGAAAGTATAGAGCGTGGCAAAACCGCAAATCAGTTATTCCAGGAGCCTACTATTAAATAAAAGCTACAGGTAGTTCAGGGCCGTTAACGTAGGAAATGGAAAATGTTTGGGTGTGTGTCAAAAGCGTCACGTTTATTATTGAGAATGATATTTTGTGAATATATGCATAAATAATGCTTGAAAATATATTTCACTGTTCATAATTTCTACGGTATGATCGGTCTCCTTATTATTACTCCGTGCTTTACTCAAAACTACTTCCATGTAAGTACTTTAACCTAGTATTATATTAAAAATTGTATTAAATCATGGAATTGGGTAAAACGGCCGGGGCTTAAATTTCACAACTTTTTGGTAATGACCCATATACTGTAATTCAGTTTTTCCTAATGATAAGAAAACTGTAAAAAAATGTTTTGAAAATCTATTATAATCACTGACTGTTAACAATTTTTACAAATATTTTTCTAAAAACTAAACCTAATATTTTTTCAATCATAAACATAATTATTAAAGCAATAAAGTTGAATGTACAATTTTCCAATATAATATATATAATTTTCAAGCCGGAAATAAAGTAATTGTGTATACACAATATTTAACGGTAAACAATTGTGGCACCGAACTTTCAGAATCGAACCTAACCCTCGTTGGATTTCGCATTCTATGAAGTCAAGCGAAAGAGCTTCTTTGCAATCACAGCACCACAATTGCTTACCTACGAAGCGTAATTCGACTATACGTCGCCTATCACAGGGAATATTTTCTTTAGCTTATCGCTCGAATACATTTCTGAATACATTTCTGAGGCATTTTACCTTTTTCGTCATTTTCGCTATTGTCTGAATCACATCTTATATTTTCAAAAAATTCAAAAACTCAAAAGCTCCGATGATCCCGAACCATGTAAAGCGATTTCTAATCTATAGCTCTGTTGACAAGTCAGCCATTTTAAACAGTTCAAGTCTACCAACAAAACAGCCCGAAATTACGATATATCCGACGTTGCACGATCTACGGCTTTCTGAAATTATATTTATAACATAGAGTATTCAGGTTTTTAGACAATTTAGTCTTCAGAATATTATTTATATGAGATATAAATACATAATATTTATGTTTTTTTAACATTTTCCCTTATCTAACACAGACCTACTTCTTAAATCGTTGGTACGACTTTTTGATTTCTTAAGATTTTCACAGGCTATATTAATAGCCAAAAAATTTTCCACGACGAGTATAAAATAATTAATTAATCTTGACATTTTCACTGAAAATATTAAAACACATTTTCAATCGTAACAGTTTTGTTCTTTACTTCATGTGATCAGGAAAATTTCCATCTCAATATCCTCTATTGATTAAAATGGTTAACAGAAAAAATTCACTAACATTTGACTAACTTTTGTCCAAAAGGTACACCTGGAACATCCTTAAAGTACAGGCAAAAGATTTTGGAAGATTTACGCGCAAGGTTTCGGACCGAGTATCGGGGTCAGTTGGTATTAAAAAATGGTAACACAGAAACTCGATAGGTGAAAGTAGGCGATATTGTCTTGATACAGGATGACACACACAAACGCCTGGATTGGTCTCTTGAACGGATTATGGATGTGATCTCGGGTCGCGATGACAATATTAGAGTCGTCATTGTAAAAACCAAAGATGTTTTACTTAAAAGGCCAATACAGCGAATTGTCCCATTGGAAATCTAACAGGAGGACACAGAGTTTACTGAAAGTCTAGGCAAAAATGCCAATTGTAAAGAGCGTAATGATGAGAAAGATTGTAATTCGTTTACCAAAAAGAATACAGTGTGTAATAAAGAGAACGAAGTATCCAATATTTTTAACCCTCAGTTACCCCACGGGGGTCAAAATGACACAGAGGTTTTTTGAAAGCGGTGCCATTTCTGTATAGGCTAAGGGGGCAGGCCAGGAACCAGGGAAGGGGGGAAGTTTAGAGGCCCTAGTCCATGCTGAACCCATGATCGGAGTCAGTTCGGTTGATTACGCCGAAAGACACAGTGTGAAAGTTCGACTTGTGCCTTTTAGACCCCAGTGGGGTAACAACGTTACATAAAGTGATCTAAAGCCAAATACAAAACGTAAGTAAGTCTTTATTACATTTTTTTCTGTGTCCAATAATGAAATAAAAGTAAGTTCTGTGTGACGCAAGAGTAAACTTATATCGAAATGTAGCGTTTTCTTGATTTTATAGAAATTTCGCCCCGGAAACATCCATCGGCAGAGATTGGTTGTAAAGCAAGGCCTTTCGTGTATCACAGGTAAAAAGAACTATGTATATATTAGTGAAAAAAATTATGCTAATATGATTTTTCAACTGAATTTTCAAGGTTAAAAGTTAATATTTTTTTTTATTTTATAGAAATTTGAATAAAAAATTCCAATATTTTCTCATATCCGTGAAGAAAATGATATGGTTTCGCCAATATTTTTATTTGAAATCTTTTTTCTTATTTTTCAGAAACGAAAATGGAGACGCGTTCTCGCACTCGAAGTGCTGCGAACATATCAAAAACGTGGTACAAATGTCTGCGTTGTAATAGAGCCATGTGCCATGAACATACGAGAACACTGTGCCAATATTGCACACACTAAAATAAGAATTGTATGTGCCAAAATTCAATAAATTAACACTTTTAAATGTATTACCTTGATTTTTTTCAAATTTTGACCCCATTTTATACATACTGCATGATTTTGTGGCAAGTAATATTTTTACATGTTTTGCAATTTTTCGCAATTTTCACATAATGAAATAATTATACCTTTTGGAACCGATAATGATGTAACCTATATCATTAAAAAGTGTGAATCCAGAGCTTTAAAAATCACTACATATAAACACTTTCATCTTTATTTAACTCAGAATTACATCATTTTTATTAAAAACAAATATTTCAAGATTTTGCAATCACGTTTATTAAAATTCCGATACACCTTTCTCAGTTTTGATTGTAGAATTATTTGGTTGGCATTGCCTTTCAGAGCACAAAAAAACCTTTTCAGTAAAAAAAATTGACTTTAATTGACCGATTTTTCGTTGAGATACAAACCTTAAAAAACGGGCAGGGTCTTTTTGACCCCTGTGGAGTAAAAACGTATACTAAAATACGTGGGGTAAATGAGGGTTAAGAAACCAGACATTGTTACTACGAAAAGTGGACGTAAGATTATAGAGCCTAATCGTTTTGAATATTAATAAAGTTTTACAAAGAGGGGGGAGGTTGTTACCATTCGGTACAGTTAGGATATTCCGGACCGAATCTAGCTTTAATTGAATCGAAATAATCTGAATCGACTAAGCGCGTGAAACATGAGTCGAATTTTCCAAACCGACTCAAGCTGTGATCGAATGGGAAGAATCTGAATCGGCACAGCGCCTGGGAAGCTTTGATCGAATCGATAAAATTCGAATAGACTCAGAGCCTGAATCATGAACCAAAATTTCCGAACAAAATTAAGCTGTTATCGAATCGAAAAAATCTGAATTGACTCAGTGCCTGAGTCATGAGTCGAATTTTACAAAAGTTACTCAAGTTTAAATCGGGTGGATTTTTTGTAAACCGAGAGTAGAGTTTTATTTATACTTTTATGTCAAAGCGGTTCCCTGGGCATCATGCAATGAAATTTATTGAATTGGGTTTTTATAAAAGCTACTAAACTTACTAAAGTGAATTAGTTTATCAGAGAAGTTGTAGGCTCCGGAAGCTTCGATAATGATTCCTTAAAGAAACCAATCCCGAAGCTATTGGAACGTGTACGTCATCCCCTTCTGCTCCTTCTGTCCTAGAAGGTAAGCAAGAGCGGGAAATTTACGCGTGAGAACATCGGGCAACACTGTTCCTTGGAGTCAGATCTCTAGCCGCGGATGACCTTACGCGGCAGACAAGACAGTTGGAGATGAAGGTTTCACCTCTGGATACTTTTTTAGAGCTACCAATTGGTACAGCCTACTCAGCTCGAAAAGAAGTGCTTGATATTCCGCCCGTTTTTCTCCCTCCCTTGCCGTGATATTACCATCGGCTAGTGCCGAGAATTCAATCACGTAAATGATCTTGTTCTTCAGAACTTGGAGGACAATGTCAGGCTTCGTAGCACTGATACGTAGAGTGGTGGAGAATGAGAAATTCCAGTAGATCTTACACTGATCATTCTCCACAACTGACTCGAGTTCCCCCTGGGCGTATGGCAAGACGGGCAATAGATCAACACCATAAAAATGCCTAAGATGGTAATATGACACTTTTAGAGCTGCATTGTGTCTCTCTATGGACGCGTGGCGTGCATATTTAGAGCATCCACTGAGAAAATGTCCAAGTGTTTCTGGCTCTTGCTTGCACGCTTGGCAGTTGGTATCGCGTACAGGTACATTCATTATACGCTCGCGGTAAACTAAGGTGTCTATGACGCCGTCTTGACAGGCAAAAAGAAATCCCTCGGTCTCCGATCTCAATCCAGCAGACTTGAGAAACCTGTTGGCCAGACCCATCGAGATCTCTTCTCTACGTATGATGCCGTAGAACTTACCATGAAGAGGTTTCTCAGCAAGTTCTCTTAGTAGGAGCGTATGTTCTGCTTCCTGTGTACGACTTTTGAGCACCAGAGGTGTTAGTAATGCTAGACCATGTGTAATGTCGTTGGAATTAAATGGTAGGTCAAGCTCCTCTGCGGCCCTATCTGCTGCATGGTATAGAAACACCGCAGTATTGGCGACTTTATGTTGATGTACGAGTCGCATAAGGGAATCCGTGCTTTTTAGAACTGAGCAGGCTGTAGCCAGAACCGTTCTTCGATGAAGACACTCGAAGCTTAGCAATCCTCTACCCCCTTTATCGCGAGGGAGATGTATTCGAGGTACGGAAGATCTAGGATGAAGACTTCGTTGTATTGTCATCATCTTGCGTGTGCTCCGATCAAGTTGTTCTAACTCATCGACGTTCCATTTTACTGCACCAAACGTGTAGAGCAGTATAGGAACGGCCAGCATACTTGTCCAGTCCGAAGCGCATGCCAATCGCTTTAGAAAACCTATTTACCGCATCTACAAGGACGTTAAGGTCCTTTTTTGAGGAAGGAAAGAGTTTAAGGTCGTCCATGTATAAAAGGTGTTTGAGCTTATATTCTCTTCTGTTCGGTGGGCCACATAGGTATACAAAGCTTCTTCCTCGGAGCACAATAGATAGAGGCAAGGTGGAGATGCAGAAAAGTATCGGACTTAGAGAGTCTCCTTCAAAGACCCCCCTCTTATATGTGACAAAGCTTGTAGTCACTTGTCTTTTGTCAGATGTTATGACAAACCTTGTCCGCCACAAGAGCATAAGCTCTTTTATGCATCTCACTATTTTTGGATGCACCTCCATGCACTCAAGGAGCTTAATAAGTAGCTCATGGTTCGTGTTATCGAATGCCTTACGGTAATCAATCAAAGCCATGGACAAATTGCGTCGATACCTGATCGAGTCCTGGGTAATACACCTGTCTATCAACAGGTTCTCCTTGCAACCTGCCTGCCCTCTCTTGCATCCACGTTATTCGACTATTACACTCCATACCGGCTCGATAGATGTCAATATCCTCTCTTTGAGGATGCCAGTGAATAGCTTGTAGCTGGTGTTTAAACAAGCTATGGGCCTGTAGTTCTTTGGACTTGACAAATCTCCGGTCTTAGGGATCAATACCGTGCGTCCTTCCACTAGCCACTGCGGGACGAGTTGTTCTCCGTTTAAGAAAGTAGTAAATATACGAGCTAGATGTTGGTGCGTAGAAGTAAACTTCTTCCACCAAAAGTTGTTGATTTTATCTAGCCCTAGTGCTGAAAAGTTCTTAGTTCTAGCGATAACTTTCTTCACTTCTTCAGCAGTAATTAGTGGACACTCTTTCTCTGGACCTTGTAACCTTTGCCTTTGGCAAAAGTTACGGAAGAGTGATATATCAGAAGCGTCTTCGTTTAGCTGATAAGTATCTCCATATACTTGATCCCAGAAGACTTGAACCTCTTCTCGACTAGGCGGATTTTTAACTACACGTGACGCTTTATTGAACAGACGGGAAAGATTAGTAGAAAAGGTGGAATTTTCCTGAATCCACTTAACTCGCCGTTCAAGGCGCTGTTTCGCTGTTGAAAGAGATCTTACTTTTTGCGTCCAGTGCTGCTTCATGGTCGACAGTTTAAACTTGTTCAGCGTGTGTTTTGCTTTTCTCAAGTTTCGAGCAAGTGCCCTAACTTTTGGAATGAACTTTTTATTTGATGTTATGTAGCTAATCACGCACTAAACATTTGATGCATGCCGTCTCGCAGTTTCAATTTTGAACTGAATCTGTGCAATACGCTCGCGTGTCTTACTCAGACGCACCGAAGTATCGTTACTTCTATCGTCGCTAAGCATCATCTTTGGGGAGCAAATCGCGGAGAGCAGTATTAGCTTCAGCTAATTTGTCCATCCTGAGGAAGACTTTTTGGTGGATAGATCTCCTACTTCTCATGTTGGCATTATCGGCTATCTGCAAAGATGGTCTTGCTGGAACGGGTGGAATGTTCGCTGGAGGCTGTTGCTCCTCTTCCTGTTGATAAAGAGCTTCATATCCGTTTTTTCGCAAGAAGGATACCTGATCTCTTAAATACTGAGGCGTTTTATGAGCATATTCCGGGTGCATATTGACCGCACGGTCATGTAAACTGTTCATGAATCCTCTCCGCGCCGGTGAGCTTCTTTGCCAACAGGTAAGAAGGTCCCTCCTGAGTTGGTCCGACCTATTGCCACTCCCAACTGAACCATGGCCTCCATCCGAGAGAGGCCTATTGTGGGTGGCACTGTGCGATACTTGTGTCATAACCGCATAATTCGTTGCATTGGGGAGTTAGCCCAAAGCAACACGGCTAACTGCAAGAGCCGGAGCTCTCGGGCGATGGGGTCGCCAGATCCCTACGCCAAAAAAAAAGTGAATTAGTTTATTATTATTATTTTTTTTTCAAACTTGTTCTCGGGTGAACCCGGTTTTTCGTCATAGCCACGGACTAAGTCAAGTGACCGATGAGATGAGGATGTTATAAGTTATTTTAATACGATTTTTGAAATCATTCACGATGATGTTGTAGGTACAAAATTAGGAGCATGGTGTAGTTTGCAGTTTGTCTTTGCCGCTGTTATCCTTACGCAGCGGCCGTGTGTGTTGAAGGTGACAACAGTCGCCTCTGGATGCTTTCTTAGAGCTACCATGTATCACGCCATGGGTTCTTAGTCACTTGCTTCCTGATGGTCTAGGAAGTTTCTTACAATGCGACAGCTGTTTAATAAAACCGCCTTCTGAGCTGCCGCCAGTACCCTACTGACTCCTAAATGTTCAAGATGTTCGGTGCATCTTGCGTGCACATTGCCTATAGCCGAAATCACAATAGGATGAACAAATGCATGTTTCACATTCCTCCACATTGCCTTTACTTCATGCCTTAGCAATGTCGATGATGTAGACTCTTCCACCTTTTTTCTCTCGCATCACGATGTCAGGTCGATTGGCTCGGATGTAATGATCCGTCTGGATAGTCACATCCGAATATAAGATGTAATCTTCATTTTCTAAAGCGGACATTGGAATGTATCTATAGAAAGGCATCCATTCTGTTAAGAGTCCTAGGTTTAGGGCAAGCTGTTGATGTACAATGCCCGCCACATCATTATGTCTGTGCGTATATTCTCTTTGAGCCATTACGCGACAACCATCAATAATGTGCTCGATGGATTCGTTGGTATCTCCACATAATCGGCACCGGTCAATCACGTCTTGATGTAACACGTGTTTGCGATAATTCCTGGTGATGACAACTCTGTCCTGAATCGCAATGATGAATCCTTCCCTTTCTGGATACAGGACTCCCTTTCTCAACCAAATATTGGATGCCGCACTATCCACTTCATATTGATCTAACGTTTTGGGGTGTTCGCCGTGGATGGCTTTCTGTCTCCATTGCGTTTCTAATTCCTCTATGGTTTCTGCCCTGATATTCAAGGCCTCCTCTGAGGACAAATTCAAGGGCGAGTAGTCAAGATCCGCTTTACAGGTGGTGTTGTAAAGCGTAACATCTCGCTTGCTGTTAAAATAGTCTCGCAACTGTGTAACTTATGCCTCACACAGTTTTCTGACATCTACAATGCCTCCGCCCCCTCTATGTCGTGGTCGAGCTACCCTACCAATCGCCGAATTACTGTGGTGCATTTGGTGTTTCGTCATTTCTACGCGGATGATTCTGTTTAATCCTTGGAGGTCAGTGTTCGACCATTTGATGAGCCCAAAGGAGTACGTGAGAACAGGGATGGCATAGGTATTGATTGCCCTGATCTTGCTCGCCGAGTTAAGAGAACTCTTCAGAACCAATCTGAGTCTTGTAGTGAAGGCAGTCGTTAGGCTTTTCTTAACTCAGCCATTGCCTCGATGTCATTCCCGAAATCGTTCTCTATCTCTGCCGTCCCTAATTCGCCTCTGATTAAATGCACTGTTCGGCATTTATCTAGTCCAAACTCAATGTTGATATCATTGGAAAACTGCTTTGTAACGTCAATCACTTGCTGCAGTTTCTCGTCCAACTAGCGTATAGCTTCAGGTCATCCATGTATAGAAGATGGGTCACTTGATGACCACCCTCATTATCATTTACTCGGAACCCATGAGACATTCTATTTAAGGTTTTGCTCAGCGGGTTCAACGCTAAACAGAACCATAGTGCACTGAAGGAGTCTCCTTGGAATATACCCGTCGTAATGCGTATTGATCTAGTTATCCTTGGTTGTCCATGATCAAAATACTTGATTCTTGTACCCCAAAGCATCATCGCGCGACTTAGGAAGTCAATGATGCGTGGACAAATTTTGTATACTTTTAAGACTTCAAGCAAATAGTCATGTGGTACGCAAGGAAACGCTTGCTTGTAGTCAATGTATGCCATGTGCAAGTTCCTTTGGTGTTTACGAGCTTGCGCCATGACAACAGAGTCTATGGTGACTAGATCTTTACTGCCTCGGGAGTTTTTATAACATTCTTTTTGTTCTTCTGTAAGGATGTCATTCTCGTCGCAGTGAGAATATAACTGATCTCCTATGATAGCTGTAAGACATTTATATATGTGTCAATGTCTTATTATTATTATAAAAAATGAGGAAACTCATTTTTCTCTCAGGCTTAAGATGGTTACAGCCCAATATGTCAAAGGCATTTTTGGTTAGAGTTGGATTTTTTGTTTGTTTAAATATTATGCACGGGGTTGTCCCGGTATGTATTATCAGTCAAGGACGCATTATTATAATGCAATCAAGTGACCCGATAAGGGCGTGTGCCCTGACATATCGGGCAAAGCCTGGTTTTTACCCCATCATTCACGGACTGGGTTGCAGTCAAGTGCATGATGGGGGGACCTACAGCTTAAGGTGGGTTCCGAACCACCAGAACCTCGGTAAAGGTACATAGAAAAATTTCAAGAGGTACCGGCTCAGGGATCGAACCCAGGACCTCTGAGGTGAAGTTACCATTTCAACCATTTCGACTTATCAGTCAGTGCAAATCACAGGGTATTTCATTCAAAATAAATATTTTCATCAGTGAGTTCGATAGAATGATTTGAAGTCATTTTTCACTGATTCATTATTCGTCGAATCCGCATTATTTGAATCATTCAAAATTGACCACGAACCTGTCACTTCTGACTACATCAAATTTCGAGGCGAAGGAATATAATTTTATGGAATCGGAACAAGAAAACTCTAAGAGATGGTATTAATAATAATTTAAAAACACATTTGGGCAGAGAGAAAGGTAGTCACAGAATGAAAGATTGTTCCATTTTTCAATATTTTTGGACTACAGACATTATATCTTTTCACATAGAATAAAGTAGAATAAAAATATTGTTTTTATCGTACCTGTCGTAATCGATCACTTTGATAATAAGACTAACGTCCTCCACATTCCCGGATGGCACATCGAATACAAGCGCCTCGTTGTAAACAGGACATAAGCAATTTTTCTTGACACTCGTTTTTTTCTTTTTGATCCTCTTTCCTTGGCAAAGAAGGTACACCTTTACATAAGGATCTGCAAATGTCAGAGAAGATAGATTGCTTTAAGAGAAATATCATTAAATATGTAGCTTTTTCATTATTTTATATTTTCTTATATTGTCTTTACCAGAGGATCCTGTGATATCCATGGCTTTTAAATTTCTTGCTTTAATGACAGTCAATGTCAAACGACCAGCCGTAGGCAAATAGCATAACGTCAACATCAGTTCTCCCAGATCTACTTTTTCCTACACAGAGGTAAATCAACAATTTCAAGCAGGAATTCAAATGAAAAATATTTTCGGATTGAGTTTAATATACTTTCAGAGTTTCGCAGGAAAAATCACAGGGAAGACAGGTTTGGTAATTAATACTCTAAATTACTGGAATTCCTCTAAATTCATTTAATTTTTCTGAATTCATCTGAATTCTCAGAATGTTATGAACTTCTTAAATGTTTCGAATTCTCCGAGTTCTCTGAATTCTCTCGCCTGAATTCCCTACATTTTCAGAATTCTGTAAACTCTCCGCATTCCCCGAGTAAAAAAAGTCCTATTGGTATCCCATCGGGATTCTAGATAAAGTCCCGCTAAAGTACTAAAGTCGTGGCCAAATTTCGAGGCCCCTCACTTCTTTTGATTGCAACTTCCACAAAAAAGTCTCTTAATTGTCTAATAAAAAGCATCTGAAAGCTTAAGGTCTCCCAAAGTCAACGATATGATAACTTTTACCCTAAAAACTTTTTGTCAATAGTTAGAGGGAAAAACATCCCAGAAACAGGGGTTTTCGGACTCTTTTTTCAAGCCTTCACTTTTATCTCATTCCAATAGAAGGGTGACGTCAGAAAAAATAAAAAAATATTCACAACTATTCTTTTAATATTCTTTAATGCAATACATTTTTCAAAATTCGAAAATATTTAATAGTTTACTTTTTACGGGGATTCATTTACAAATACTTCATCTTAAGAACGAATGAAGATAGAAAGCCGTGTAATGGCTCCTAATATGCAGTATTGTTATGAGAGTACAGTACAATAATTAAATTTATGTTGAAAACATTAGTACATACGCATGAAATATCATTTTGAATATTTTTGGCTCTAATCGATGTTGGCGCGTGGGCCGGCACAGCAGGACATGTAGTAGAAAAAGATACCCTCCTAATACAATATTAACACCATAAGCAAGCCCACTACATTACTATTGTGATCGAAAAGATACTCATTTTTTGTCACTTGTACCGCTGTGCTGGCCGCATGCCCACACTGATTAAAGTCAGGAATATGCAAAATGATCTTTCTGGCATAAGAATGATTTAATAATAAATTTAATTATTGCACTGCACTCGCATGACAAAACTACACATTTGGAGCTATCTTATATCTTCCTATCTTCATTCGTTCTGAAGTTAAAAATCCCCGTGAAAAGTAATTTATTTAATATTTTAAAATTTTAAAATAAGTATTGCATTAGAGAATGTTGAAGGAATATCTGTGATTTTTTTTTAATTTTTCCTAACTTCACCCTCTTCCTGGAAACAGGTGAAAGTGGACGCTCAAAAAAGAAGGCCGAAAACCCCTGTTTCTCGGGATGTTTTTGACCTCTTGCTATTGACGACAAGTTTTTGGGATAAAAGTGATCATATCGTTGAATTTGGCAGACTCTAAGCTTTCAGATGATTCTTATTAGACAATTCAGACATTTTTTTGAGCGCGTTGGAATTCAAGGAAAGTACTCCAAGAAATTCTAAATAATTCTAAAGAATACAAAGAATGCAAGGAACTCAGAGGAGCTAAAAAGAATTAAATGTGAGTTCAAATTAATTTAAAATAAATATGAATAATGTACTAACAGTACCTACGGTGAATAATTATTAATTATAAGCTGAAATATAGGAAAAATAATTATTTCTCATTTCAACATATTAACACGCATAGTGTCTCAACAATCAATTCTATGAAGTTGATTATTTTACATGCATTAATATTTGAAATCAATGATTATCTATTGTAGGTTCATAATCTACTGTAGGGTGATTTTCCCTATATAATTATTTCAGATGACGATACTAAATTCTATCAAATGTAATTTGAAAATTGTCAAGTGACTAATGAAATGAGGATGTTATAAGTTAGTTCAATGCGATGTCTGAAATCTTCTGCGATGATGTTGTAGGTACAAGATTAGGACCAATGTGTAGTTTGGAATTCGTGATTTACTTCTCTTATCCATACACATCTGCCGCGAGCGTTGGAGGTGACAAAAGTCGCCTCTGGATTTTTTTCCAGAGCTACCATCTACCACTCCACAGGTTTTCAGTCGCTTCCTTCCTAATGGTCTAGAAAATTTCCCACAGTGCGACAGGTGTTTAATAAAACCGCCCTCTGAGCTCCTGTCAGGACCCTACTGACTCCCAAATGTTCAAGATGTTCAGTGCATCTTGCGTGCACATTGCCTGTAGCTGAAATCACAATACGATGAATAGATGCATGTTTCACATTTCTCCATATTATCTTCACTGGCTGCACTCGAGTTGCGGTCCACGGTCAAAATCCACAGGGGGCATTCTTCGAGTTGCGGGCTCGGATCAGTGCCAGGAACCTTTCCCCTCCGATCCTTCTTTCCCTCTCCACTTGAGACTTCCTTCATTCCCTTCGACCCCTTTTCCCCCCGAAATTTCCCTTCACACTTTTTCCAGGCGTAGGGCTGGCAGAATTTTCTATGTATCTACTTATACTTGATACTGGCGTGTTTAAAAATTTTTGGGAAATATGTATTGTCAATAACTCTTATTCTTATAACATTATTATAATATGAATATTAACTCGACTCAAGTGAAATAAATAATACGATTAGCAACATATTTTTTTTATTTATTTTTTTTTATTTATTATAGCAATTGTAACCCAGAGAGAGGGTTATTTTGCTGAAAAAAATCAATAAATATAAATGGAAGTACAAGTAAGTTACACAGATTATAAATTATATAGCTAGGTTACAGTCATCGAGAAACTTACATAGAGACCGAGCAATTTTAGCATTTAAATTACTTAATAATACTGTGCTGGAAGATGGAAGGAACAAGTTTACTGATTTGAGACTTGCAATGAATTTGGATCTTTGGCCTTCGAACAAGGGACATTGCCATAATATGTGATCGAGATCTTGTACCTCGTAGTTACAATCGCAAACAGTGTCGCTGCATAGACCCATCTTGAAAAGAGAGGACTTCAAATTGTGATGACCAGATCTGCAGCGATTGTTAGTGGTTATAACTTTGCGCGAAAGTTTGAATTTGTTGAACCACGGTTTGGCATTATTACTGTGATAGTGTTCAAAATAAAGTTTCCCCTTACTTGTTCCTTCTTCACAAAGCAAATGGAGAGTGTTGTTGCGAGCAGCACTTTTCAGATACATTTTAAGATCAGTAAAAGGTATTCGCAGTTCAGAATTAGCAGCAGTAGCGGTTGCAGTTTTTGCTAGGTTGTCGGCTTTGTCATTGCCGAGAATTCCTGAGTGCGCTGGGATCCAGGCAAGTTGAATACTACTATTATTTGAAGTCAGATTCTGAAAATAGTGAATGTTTTGCCTGATTTTAAGAATAAAAGGATTAGTTTTGATATTAAGACTGATGTTTTTAAGGGATAACAGCGCACTCAAAGAATCGGTGAAAATTATTGCATTTTGGTTAGGGTAATTGATAGCTAGCTTGACTGCTTCGTTGATAGCAACGCATTCAGCAGTAAAGATAGATGCAGAACTGTGAAGACTGTTGATAACTGTAGTTGAAAGGTAATCGCAAACAGTCGCGGCGCCCACCGAAATTCCATCGGAAATTTTACTGCCGTCCGTAAAAATCGCATAAGCATTATTTGCGATGAGACGGTTGTAAATAAGAGTGTTGGAATTACCTGATTTATTGAGTATACGACCGAAATCAGTATCAATATCGATAGTATTAAAAAGAGTCTCAAGACTATACTGGTAAATGCCATATCTGCTGCTAGTTTGCACTACTTCGTTATTAAAATTGGAGTTTCTAATGCATCTGATAAGTAGACGTTTGCTATTCTTAAGCTTATTAAGATTGTTATGAGTTTTATTGAAAATCTTCAAGATATTTTTATGTGCAATGAGGCCAGAATTAGACATTACTTTGTTGATATAGTTTTTACACAAGAAAATGACACGTTCTTCAATGAAAGGAAGCTTGGATTCTGACAATAGAATATTGGTGGGCGTACTGTTTCGATAACCGAACGCTAGTCTAATAGACGCATATTGAACTTTTTCAAGAGCCCTAGATTGTTGGAGTGTGTTCGGATAGTAAACAAAGCAACCATATTCAAGAATCGAGCGAACATAGCTTTTGTAAAGTATGAGTAACGTGTCCGGGCTTGAGCCCCACTTAACACCACGCAAGTATTTTAAAATATTGTTCGCCCTCTGAGTCTTTTTAATAATAGCACTAGTATGTTGTTTGAAGGTGAGCTTATAATCAAAAAGAATGCCGAGAAAACGTGCAGTTTCGCTGGAGTGAATAACACAGTTATTGACTTGGATGGACGACTCACCCGGTTTAGTACCAGTTTTATTAAAGTGCATGAAAACGGTTTTTGAAGGAGCTATATCTAAACCAAGCTTCTGAAGGTTAGCAGAAATAATATTAATTGATTTTTCGAGAAGATTTTTACAAGAGGAAAGTGGACGACGCTTGCAGTAAAGAGCAATGTCGTCCGCGAATTTAGCTATTTTGACAGATTTAGGGAGCTGACTACAAATGAAGGCTATGTATATACAGAACAATAACGGGCTCAAAACCCCTCCTTGAGGAACACCCCTGCTGACAGTTCTGGTTTTATCTCCGAGCACTTGTGAGTGAATCACTCTTTCCCATGTAAGGTGTTGAATGAATTTAATGAAAATGAGAGGGCAGCCAATTTCGGCTAGCTTTACAAGGAGAAATTCTACGTTAACGTTATCAAAGGCGGCCTCGATATCCAGAAAGGCAGCAAGAACATCCCTTTTATCGGAGAAAGCATCTTCTATGCCTAGAGCTAAGTCAATTAGATTGTCAATGGTGGATTGACCTTTCCTAAATCCGGTTTGAAAATCCGGGAGAATATTATTAGTTTCGACCCACCATTGCAATTTATTTTCCAACATAGTTTCGAAGACCTTGCAAAGACACGAAGTAAGAGCAATTGGTCTGACACCTTTACCGTTAGGTTTATTAACAAAATGAATATAAGATTGTTTCCACTCAGCAGGAAAAGAGCCAGACTGATATAAGGCGTTAAATATGTCGACTAAGATGAGTTTGTACTTGAGTGGTAGTCGTTGGATAGCTTCATAGTCAAGCCCGTCGACACCGCAAGAGGACCTGGAGCTTTTACTGCTGAGGGCAACATTAAATTCCGCAGAATTAAACAAAGATTCGAGAAGAGGGTTAGGTTGACAATTGGGTAAAAACGATGGATTGTTTTGACACCAGTGGGGGCTGATACGATCAAGAGTGTCATTAGTAGAGCCAGAGTTCTGATGGTTCTCGGAAATACTAGTAGGTAAGATTTTAGTCCATTCATTTTTAAGTAATTTACTTTTGTCCCATACGTATTTTTGATTAATGTTAAAGTTCAGTGATTCTGCGAAGGTGCGAAAATTGACTCTTTTTTTAAGTTTAAAAGTTTTGCGAGCTACTGTAGCTGCTTTTTTATACTGTATAAAATCGGATTGATTATTAGAGAGTCGCCATTTTTTAAAAGCTGCCCTTCTGAGTCTTTTAACCTTATCGCATTCCGAATCCCACCAGGGAACTGGATTTCTGTGGACGTTATTGTTTACAATTTTTTTAACTGGAGTATTGGACCGAATGGCATTTTTAATAATATCAGTGAAAATAGTATATTTTTCGCAAGGACTGGTAGATTCGTAGTCAGCAGTTAATAACTTGTCATAATTTTCATCTAGATTTAAAGCTACTTTTTGCCAGTCGGTGCGAGTGGATTTAATATTGAAAGATTTTTTACGGTAGATGCTTTTGTTGACATTAATGTCAATGAAAATGGGGAAGTGATCAGAGCCCCAAGTTTCATCATTAACAAGAACGTTCATTTTACCGGAAATGTTATTAGAGGAAGAAACGAGGTCGAGGTTAGAAAAATAATTGGAGTTATTACGAAAGTACGTGAACGAATCATAATTATGTAAAAAGGCATCAGAAGCAGAATGAGCTGAGAGAAGTTTTTCGCCGTTCCGATCAGAGGCTTTACAGTTCCATGCAACATGGTGTGCATTGAAATCGCCCATAATAATGGTGTTGCTATTATTAGCCATGTTATCGAAGACTGAGTTCCAATCTAATTGAGAATGTTCTAAACCTGGGGCTCTGTAGTAAGCATGGAAAACAATATTGGGAGTGACATTGGTAAGCTTGAAACCTAGAACTTCAAACGCAGGATTAGGAGAGCATAAATTATTTATCTGTGTATACGCAAGATTGTTTTTGATGAAAGCGATGATGCCCTCACCTTTTTTATGCAGACGGTCTTTTCGAAGAGTTTTGAATCCAGGGAAGTGTAAGCTACGATTCTGATCATCATCGGAGCTCAGCCACGATTCAACGCATACCAAAATGTCGATTTTCTGGAGTATTTTGGGGATTTCTTCGCGTCTTGAATTGATACTCCTGCAGTTCCAGAATATAACTTTGATATCGGTGGGGAAATGGTCATCCTCATTCGTGAGAGGCACGTTCATGAAAGATTATCCGAATCGCCGCCAGAATCCGAATCGCTAGAGTTGAAAAGCCTCAGCTTTTTGGCTAATTTAGAGCATCTGTTTCTGAGATTTGAGTCAGGTATGAGAGATTTTAGATCGTGGCACATAGTTGCCAAAAGCGAGAGATTTGACGTATATTGAAGCGCTATGTCAGAGATGTGCCTTTTGCCGTATGTTTCCGACAAGAAGTTTTTAAATTCGGCGTAGCTGAGAGGGTGCGCTTGAGGATTGGCAGTCAATTCATTTTTTACCGCGAGTAGAGCCTCGTCTAAAACATCCAAGTTTAATGGCGGAAAGTCCTCAGAGGAGTAGCTACTTTCTTTTTTTAGCTTTTTTAGCTTTCTTCTTCTCAGGTGATTTCGCTTGTGATAACGTTTTGTGTGGAGGGTTGGCGAATACTGTTTCATTTTTTTTCGAGTCAGCAGCGGTACTTGCGTTAGAAGATGGATCAGAGAGTGACAGAGCTCTTTTTGAAGAAATATTAGGTGTAATTGCATTCGAAGCTTGCGTTGAAAGATCGAGTGAAGCAGCGATTTCCTCGGTAGCGATATCTATAGGCGGTTGAGATTTGCTGTTGGATTTTTGGCTCAGATGCATAGCTGCGTTTCCTGCTGTCTGAGGATGGGGTGAAGGGAGATTTTTCGGGCACTGTTTAGCTATATGCCCGGTTTGATGACAAACAAAGCATTTTTTTTTTAAATAATACATGTAGATGGTAAAAGGAACTGACATACTTCAGACCAAAAGTAGATTTTTGATGTTGTAAATCCTTTATTTCATGCCAACGTTTCGAAAACTTTGTCCTTTTCCTCTTCAGGACTTAGAATTAAATTTCGGAGTTCGTCAAATTTTTTTTTTTTCGTCAATTATTATAAAAAATCCTCTTCCTCCTCACATCTCTTTTGGAGCTTCATTTTTTGTAGGAAATTTTGTTAAATTTAAAAAAATTTTTAATTTGTTCTAATAAATACTGAATTTATACGGTTAAAACACATTTTAATAATATATGTCAGTTCCTTTTACCATCTACATGTATTATTTTTAAAATACTTATATTACTCAGACAAACAACATCGCTTTAACACCATATACTAATCTAAGAAACAAAGCAGCTAGTAGAGTCGGGGCTTAAGTAAATCCAGTAGTTGGTGCTATTAAAATTAATTTGTAATGATTCGGGAAGCAGGGCCTCGCCCCCCTCCTTGATATAGTAGACCTCGCGTCGGAATGAAAGAATGTGAGAGCGCCCGAGTTTACTTGTGCTCGCTCGAATGAAGTGAATCTGCGAGACCAATTGAATCCCTTTTTCGCTGAGAGCCTGAATCAACGCTTGATTTGGAATCACTGGGTTAATGTTAGAGATAACGACACGTTTATTTCTTTCTATTAGAGGACGAATGCACAACTGATGATCCTTTATTGTGACCTTAAGATTTTCTAGGCTGCCCACTGTAGATTTTGATGATAAGAAGATACACACGGCCACCAGAGATTTTGGATATGAATTTGATATGACTAACATCGATTAGCTTTTCAAGGCCGTCAATATAATCATCGATAGACAGACCTTCAATTGCTTCGATAACAATAGCGTGTTCACTTTTCGATTGGTAGGTTGCTTAAGCGTAGGATGCAGCATTTGGTGTAGATGAACTAGAGATATTAGGAACTGGGGTATCAGACTTGGGGGTAGGGCCTCCATCACTGGAACCCATCATCAGAGAGCATAGCAGTTATGAAAACTGCTAATGGCTCAAACAGAGTGTATAAGCACCGATTACACACCACAAGACACTCACAACACGCACCGCTCGCACATACACAGCAAGCGAGGTAAACAGCCCAAACTCATAGAGGCAAGGCTCACGTCTACTCACTAAGACGGCTTGGCGAGCACTGTGTAGCAACATATTTCCCTTACGCTTCTATAATATTTATATAGTACTATGAAACACACATTTTACTTTAGGCTATTCTGAAATTTAAGCTTGAAATATTAGGACAATTTTCTGTTGATTTATTATTCATATTATATAATTTGTACATAATCCGTACACATTCCTAGCCAATATGGAAATTGACGAATTTTTTGGTTTTTATTGAAGGCAGATTCGAATTCAGAGATAACATCCTTTTAACTGTAAAATATATAAATCCAAAAATCTAAATATTTTCGCTGGAATTTTAGGAGTCGAATTGCAAAAAATTTAACAATAATTAGAAAAACGATAATTTGCGTTATTTATTTAGTTTTGTAAATCATATAATAGTCTCCTCTCAATGAAAAAAATCAGAAACAACATTCTGTAAAATCTTCGGTATTTTCGCTGGGGAGTGAAAATGATAATTTGTTTATAATCAATAATGTTGCCGTATCACGAATGTTTTGCAAATTCAATGTAAGATAAAGACTGAATTTGAAATTACTCACTCAATTTTGCAAAATGTTTTGAATTTTCGTGGAGCAATAGGGGGAAAACGTTGCAAATTAATTTTTTTAAACAATCTGCCCAACCTATCACGTTTTGCAAAATGTTATTTTATGTTCAACATATAAAAAACAACTATAGAATTTTTTGAAGACCTTCGGAATTTTTGTTAATTGATTAGCTATTTCCACTGGTCTATATTCTGATTTTCTATACGTACGTACCCATTTCGTCACTATTGAGAAAATCCCCCCCCCCCCAGTCCCTACTGCCCTGAGTTCGTCGCACGGGTGGGGAAAGCGAGCTCGGAACGCAACTTTTCAGACCTAAAGTGACCGCGAAGGGTGTTCTGACCGTGGACCGCAACTCGAGTGCAGCCATCTTTACTTCATGCCTTAGTTCGCTATACTTATGGATCTTGGTTGTATAGGTGCCTGCAAATTTCGGTTAAGTGGACAAGCAATGTCCATGATCTAGACTCTTCCACCTTTTTTTCTCGCGTCACGATGTCGGGTCCATTGGCTCGGATGTAATGATCCTTCTGGATAGTCACATCCAAATATAATATGCAATCTTCGTTTTCTAAGACGGGCATTGGAATGCATCTATAGAAAGGCATCCATTCTTTTAAGATTCCTAGGTTTAGGGCAAGTTCCTGATATACAATGCCCGCCACATCATTACGCTTTTATGCGTATACACTCTTTGAGTCATTACGCGACAACCATCAATAATGTGCACGATGGATTCGCTGGTATCACCACATATATGGCACCGGTCAACCACTTGTTGATGTAACACGTGTTTGCGATAATCTCTGGTGCTGACAAACCTTTCTCAGCCAAATATTGTACGCTTAACTATCCACTTCATATTGAACTAACGATTTGGGGTGCTCATCGTGGATGGCTTTCTGTCTCCATTGCGTTACTAATTCCTCTATAGCTTCTGCTCTGACAATCAAGGCCTCCTCTGAGGATAATTTCAAGAGCATGTAGTCAAGATCCGCTTTACAGATGGTGTTCTAAATCGTAACATTTCGATTGCCGTTAAAATAGTCTCGTAACTGTATAACTTGTGACTCACACAGTTTCCTGATGTCTAGAATGCCGCTAACCCCTCTAGGTCGTGGTAAAGCTACCCTTTCAATCGCCGAATTACTGTGGTGCATTCAGTGCCTCGTTATTCCTACGCAGATGATTCTGTTTAATCGTTCGAGGTCGGTTTTCGAACATTTGAAGAGCCCAAAGGAGTACGTCAGAACAGGGATGACATAGGTGTTGATAGACCTGATCTTGTTTGCCGAGGTAAGAGAGCTCTTCAGAAACAATCTGAGTCTTGTAGTGAAGGCAGTCGTTAACCTTTTCTTAACTACCGCATGCGGCATACCCTTAGATTCGAGAATGCCCAGGTATTTATATGACTCACCCTCACCCATTGCCGCGATGTAATTTTCGAAATCGTTCTCTAGCTCTGCGGTTCCTAATTCTCCTCTCGTTGAATGCATTGTTCTGCATTTATCTAGTCCGAACTCTATGAGGATATCATTGGAAAACTGATTTGTGACATCGATCACTTGCAGCAGTTTCTGTCTTTTGTTCAGTGGGTTCAATACTCAACAGAACTATAATGCACTGAAGAAGTCTCCTTGAAATATAACCGTCGTAATGCGTATTGGTCTAGTCATCCTTAGTTGTGCATGATTAAAATACTTGATTCTTGTACCCTGAAGCATCATCAAACGAATTAGGAAGTCAATGATGCGTGGGTAATTTTTGTATATTTTTAAGACTTCAAGCAAATAGTCTTGTGTTACGGAAGGAAACGCTTGCTTGTAGCCAATGTGTGCCATGTGTAAGTTTCTTTGATGTTTACGAGCTTGCGTCATGGTAACGGCGTCCATGGTCAGTCACCTTATTATTTGTTATTCTATGAAATATCTAACGGAAAATGGATTGGACGTAGGAGAAACTTTTCTTGGCGGAAGTCTGGCGGAGTGTACTTTAGGCAAATTTACTCGCATTCCAATCCATTGTTCTGGATGATCCTTGTACCCCTCAAGCTCGAACTTCACGTTTCGTCGGCGTCCTTCGCTGGTAGAAATAACGGAAGAGTCGAAGAGGTTCTATCCCTTCCCCTCCCAGTTCTTAAAAATAAATTCCTAAATTCTTTTCGGCAATTTGCATTCTCGTTCTCATTACGGTAAGTGTCAATGTTATAGTTTCTTGTGTCTGTGTATTTGCTGTGATCTGTGATTTATTCAAATTCATTCGTCTCTGCCTCCCCCCCCCCCCCCACGTTTAAACGTAATGGCTCGGTGACAAATATTGTAATTAGGACTAACGGGCAAGCCAAAAGGGGTCCAACGTCCTTTTTCCTATCACTCTCACTTTCCACCTCAGAGTAGAGGCGTTACGTCTCTCCTCCATCTTATCATGTTACTTCTTGAGTCCTCTTCGCCATTTATATTGTCGTTCTCATTGGATTTTTGTGATTTTCATTTTTTTGTATTCATGCTGTTATGATCTCTTTTTCTTTCTCATTTTTAAAATCTTGATTTTGCTTTTCTCTGCCCCCCCCCCATTTTATCATGCTTTATTTTTAATCCCTCTTCGCATTTATATTGTCACTCGCATTGGATTTCTTTTATCTTCATTTTCTTGTGTTTATGTTGTTGTGATCTGTTTTTCAATTTTTCAATCCTAATTTCATTTGTATCTGCCCCCTCGCACGCTCGAACGTCAAGGTTTGGCGGCGAACTTGCCGTTAGAACTAGCGGGACAGTCAGGTGGACAATTTTGTCAATGAATCCCTTCTCACGGAAACCAAACATGATTCAATCCAACAATATGGACCCAATAACCACGAAGCGAATATTTTTCTACGAAATCATAAGCTAGATATAAATGGCTTCAGGCATCGCACGGAGCTAAATCCAAGATGGTTACTCAGAGACCCAGTTTCGTCACGTAAACGTGTACCCTGGTAGTACCACGATGCTCCCCTCTCAGGTCACCCTGGGTCCGAAGAGACAATTCGGTCCATCCAGGACTTATTATACTGGCCATGTATGTTTCGAGAAGTTAGGCGTTATGTCACAGGCTGTCATCTCTGCATCTATTTTAAACCTGTACGTGGCAAACAGCAGAATGCACAGCGTTCACGGACTCCACATACCGCCTGGGATACCGTCGCGGTCATCATCATGGGTCCGTACCCTCGTGCGAGCAAGGGAAATCGGTTCATTCTCGTCGTAACCAACCTATTCTCTCGCTGAGTGGAATCATTTCCACTCAGAAATTCTGATGCGCGCGCCTAACTCGCATATTTGAAGAAGAAGTCTTCTCACGTTGGAGATATTCTCGACGTTTGCTAAGTAACAATGGAACGCAATTCACCGGTCACGTTTGGACAGAAGCAGCTCGCTAATGTGATATCGACTTATGGACGGCGCCCGTTTACCATCCTTGCGCTAATCCTACGGAACGGCGTAATCAAGAAGTGAAAAAAGGACTACGGCTGTGCCTTCATCGTAGAAACCAACGTACGTGGGATCAGAACCTACCAGAACTTGCGTTGGGCTTGCGACGTCGAAAATTTGCCGCCACCGGTACCACGCCTAGCTGCTTACTTCTACGAAAACGTGAAGAAGAGGCTCGCAGATATTGGGCCAATTATCTGGATAGCGACACCCCCGTACCAACTGCACCCCGTTACTCCGTCGGCGACTGGGTATGTAGTCTTAGTCACGAGCTGTCTAAGAAGGCTGCTAAATTTGACGCAGCATTAGGACCGAACCGCACGGGTCTATACTAGATCTTGGAAAACATCTCTGGAAAAGTATACTGCATTTCTATGAATGTAAGGAGACAGAAGGTATACGAAAAGCAGCTGATTCCAGGCCCCGTCAGTCAATCCGGCACTCTGGTAACCAGACGCAGGAAGAAGATCCAGAGTTGGAAGGCCACGTCAGGGGGCGTTATGACCTGCATGTAAATATTCGAAGTTAAGTTAGTATTAAAGAAACTGGGAAGAGTAACTTCGGACCGTAGCTCGTATAAAAATCGTAGTGCGAACAAGGATCAATCCGGCAAATTGTTATCCTCCGAAGTATCTAACGGAAAATGGATTGGACTCGAGACTTTTCTTGACGGAAATCTGGCGGAGTGGAGATTAGGCAATTTTATTCGCATTCCAATCCAAAGTCCCGTATGATCCTTGTTTCGACCATCGATTTCTAAAATCGTAGGACCAGATGACGAATATCATAAAAACTAGCATCTGGCAGCAGACGTACTTGAGCTTGTCGCCTGGAAAAGGTTCAGGTACCGAGTTTTTGCTTTCCTCGGTGTCTCGGCATCGACATTCTGGCATGTTCATTAACATTCCCTTTTCTCTTACTTTTCCTCTTCGCTCTCGAACTCATTATAAATCATTGGAAAAGGTTTCTCTCTTCTCACCTCTCCCTTTATCCCGCACTTCTGCCTATAATTGGTTTGTCGACCGAGCGATTGATTTTTGGCCCCTAAAATCTTTCAAATAAGAAGCCCAAATTATTTGGAAGAGTGAGAGTCGAATATTCAATTAAATAAGGAAAGCGAAAATTCGAAATGTGGATTATATTCAACAGGGACTAAATTTTCTTGATTAGAAGAAAATAAGCACGGTTCGAATTAGACTCAAATAAAGATTAAAATATTTTCAGTTGGCTTATACGCATACAATAGTTTCATTCATAATTGGTTCCAATCAATTGGTTTATTTTAAAATGTTAAGTTTTCTAAAATTGCACAATTGAATAATTGATTATGCAATTATTGATAATTATCAACTTATATATAATGAAGTCAAACTATATTTTTGATTGGTAGAAATCAATTAGTTACTTTAATACATAATATTTTACATTACCTAACTAATTGAGCGAGTGTATTCTTTATTTTAGGAACTTTATTAAATTTAATTTTACGTTAAGTTTAGATTCAAGAGCCAGACACACGGGAGGTGGTGGGTGAAAGTGGGTGCTTTTTCCCACGACGTGAGTCTTTCTTCTCTCCGTTCTGAATCGGCCAATCAGCCGGCGGGAACTTGTGATGTGATTCTTTTTTTTAAACGTATCAAAAACAAAATACTCACACTGATCGTCTCGACTGAGGTTGCACAGGAATCTCACATTTAGTACGTAAGGTAGTTTTAAGGATAAATTTTATGAACCCTTTAGGATGAAGTTCGAATCATTTCTTTTCATTAAAGTAACGGTGATCCTGGTCGACCAATGATTTAGGTATTAGAATTTTATAAGTTTAGGTCTTGGACGTTAGGTGTTGTCACTTGCCTGATTGTCAAGTGCTATGTCTTTGGACTGAAAAGAAGACTCTGTTGGATTCTACGATGTTATACAGTTAATCAATTAACTGCGAACTCCAAACTCCGAAAACTCAGTGAGTCTTTCCATCACTGTCTTGATCTTTACTAAACAACGTCAGCTGTTGCTTCACTGCTCACAACACATACTGAGTATGTATCATAGAGTCCGCAGTATAAGACTCCTCGCTTAACTACTAGATGGAGCCTCAATGCCCTTTTGGGACTTTTTCCTGTGGACGCTGGGTATCGTTTACCCGCCACGCACTTCTCGTGCAACTTCAGTACTGAATAAGTCTATAGTGTGACGCTCCTGTGTTTGAGCGATAATTACATCAGAATTATTTGACTTGATTAACTTGGAAGAAATCAAACCAGAATCGGAATACTTCTAATCACCAGAACAGAGGATGGAGATCAGGTGGGTGACAATTTACCTCTCGTCTTGGCATCAGATATCGGTAATGTTGTGTAAGGTCGGCCATTGATAGTAACTTGAATTGTTTCTCTTTAATCATTTTAATTTTGTAATCGAGTTTTAATGGGTTAACTATAGTATATTAGAGATTAAGTGTTATTTGCCGAAATGTACAGTTCAATTTATCTGTGATTTATACGATTTAACTTGTTTGTTTTCTTCAGTTCGAAAAATTCGTAATTTCAAACAATGGCAGTTACAATTTTGCTTCACACCTGATATAATGTGTTCCTCACGAACTACTCAGATTCTGTTCTTGTAATTGACGATATTCCTAATGAATAAATTTAAAATGTTAGATGTTTGATTCATTTTGTTTTATTGAAAAGAGAAAATGTGTCAACCTTGCTCATTATTCGTCCCCACGTTTTTCCCTCACCCTGAGCTGTCGGGATTAAAATCAGTTGCTTGAATTTTACATAATGAAAATTAATAACCTCTAAGTTTAGTGGCGTCTGCCCAGGCGTCTGGCGCCAGCCTCAGACATTTAGTTTGTCTTACGTTTTATAAGTTTTTCAGGTAGAAATAGGTCAAACAACCACGTTGAGCAGCCAAGTAACGGTTAAGGGAGTTAAATATTTTGTTGAAAATCCCGTTACAAACTATCCACTCTTCGTGCCGAAAGGCCCTCGAACGGGGAGCAGCCTGCGTGCCGCGCACCCACAGTCCGTCACTTCACGATCTTGTTAGGAGGCAAAACTGCTGCTCTGTTCTCTCAACCTCGTTGCGCATCACTAGCATCCTCATTCGCTGTGTAGTTTGAATGGGTTATTTCTTACTTCTATTGAATATATTTATTTGACGTTGAAAAGAAGTTTTTGGTATGGTGCCGTTTCTGGATCAATTAGTGCTAGTGCATAGCCGTGTGAGGATGAGTTTGTATTTGTGTGTATGTGTGCTTGCGTATGGAGAGGGATGATATGTCATGTTTTTGCTTATGTCATAAGAAAATACCGCAGAGGTGAGTCATAGTATCATCCTTTGATATGAGCCGTGAAAGAAAGACCCCTCCCCCCACACACACGTTCCCTATGTCATATTTTATTGGTACTAAGGAATTTAATATGAAAAAAATGGTATCAAGTCACATTGAACTCATAAAATTGTTTTCAAAATGCTGTCATGTTACATGAATCACTGAGAAAATGACACAATGTTATATGCTTTTTATGCAAGTTCGAACAAGTTTCGCTTGTACACGTTACACAAATCGCGCTAGATGCTGATATGCATCTCATATTCATGCCCATCATCCCTTTTAGTGGAGGCAGCGTAGAACAAAAGTGTATATTATCTGACATTAGCATGTAACAGCTCGGATTTGAATTTTTTTTTAAATGTTCCAAATTGGAAGTAATAAGATTTTATAGTTTTAAAATTCCCGCTGGAAATGCAAAATTGCAAAAAATAAAAAAATACCTGAAATTTGAGAAAAAAATGTTGAACGTAATTGATTGATTTCTTACTTAGAAATGAAAAATAATAATTAATTATCAAAAGTAATTAATAATTACATATTTAATTAGGATTGTATGTATGTATTTATTCTCTGCCTTCTACGGGTTTGAGGGCATCCGCTCCCTTTACAGTACGTTACAAAACCACTTATACTACCTTAATAATACTAAATATCTATGGACTAGTATTCTATTTACATTAAATTATATGCTATCGCTTTGTCTTAACAAAATTACTGTCGAGATTTGCTGACTATTGAGTTTCGTGGGCTTCCTTTTCCTCCTTCCATTTCCGTTCACATGATTTTTAACGTTCTATTTACTTTAATTTTACTTTAATGTCCTTTAATAGGAGTGAGCGCTTGGCCTTCCCCTACTACCTGCCCCTTACTTTCTCTCGTTTCTTCTAGTCTCATCATCCAGCTTGCCCCTTGTCCACTTCCATCTAAGATCCACTTTATTCTATCATCCACACTCTCACCAAATGTCCTTCTCTTCCTAAAAATCATCACTTTCGTCTTATTTACATTTACCGTTAAGTCTTTAATTCTTACATACTCCTCAAATACTCTCATTATGAGACTCATCCCTCTCTCGTCATCCGCTAATAATACTATATGATCTGCACACGCTAAGGAATATACCTTGATATTTTCCACTACCGTTCCCCCTTTTCCTTTCTTCTCCAGTTTCTCCTCTAGATCTGCCAACAAGAGACTGAATAGTAGTGGGCTCAGTGGGTATCCTTGCCTGAGCCCCCTTCCACTCCAGGAAGTCTCCCCTTTTTGTTTCCCAATCCTCACCCTTACCTTAGTCTCTTCGAATATCTCCTTCATCCACTCGACCAAGTCTTCATCCACCCCCCTCTCTTTCATAACCTGCCATAACACCTTCCTGTTTACCAAGTCAAAAGCCGCTTTAAAGTCTACGAATAAGGCCACTAACAGCCATTTCTTCCTCCCTAAGTTCCTATTCACTACATAATTCAGTATGTAGATGTTGTCTACTGTTCCCATACCTTTTCTGAAGCCCGTCTGATTGTGTGAAATAATCCCCTTCTCTTCCACCTCCCTTTCTAATCTCTTTCGGAGAATCTCCGAATATATTTTGTAACCCACAGACATAAGTGTGATTCCCTCATACTCCTCCACCTTCTTGCCCTCTCCTTTCTTAATTATCGGTACCACCAACCCTGTCCTCTATTTCTTAGGCCATCCCTCTCCTCTCCACATCTTTAAGCATACCTCCCATATTTCGTTTCCTCCCTATCGCTCTATTCACTTCCTCCCTACTTATCTCGTCATTGCTATCATCTTCCCCTTCTATTAGCTTCCTCTTTTCACCTAGCACCTTATTTTTAACTCCTCCCAACAGTCGCTGAAAGTACGCGGTCCACTGATCCATTTTCGATTTCTTCATTGATGCCCTTCCTTCCTCCGCGTTCTCTATTAATCACCTCCCATTCCCTGATTAATTTTTCCACCTCTTCCATATACCTACTTTTCTGTAACTGCCTTTTATCACTTAACAATCTTTCATGTTCTCTCTTTCTCCTATTAAATGCCTGTTTCCCTATCTCCCCTTTTCTCCACTTTTTTACATCTTCCTTCATTCTATCTTTATTCCCCTTGCATTCTGCGTCCCACCATCCCCTCTTCATTCCCTCCTCCTCTTCTCTTGGCCTTACCTCTTCTTTTATCCTCTCTGTTAGTTCTTTTAGCTTTTCAAGGCGCGCGTCCACGTCTTTCTCTTCCATTCCTCTAATCTCCTCGCTCTCCATTCTTTCTTTAAATTCTCTCAATTTATGCACCCCCCGTCTACCCATTTTTACTTTCCCTTCGCCAGTTTTTCCCTTTTTTCGCTATGCTGCTTCCATCCTGAACATTTCAATGTCGTAAAAAAATGAAAAAATACCTGAAATTTAAGAAAAAAGAACTGAACGTAATGAATTGTTTTTTTTGCTTAAAAATGAAAAATTAATAATGAATTAATAAAAATAATTAGATAATAATTAGATATTTCCTTATGATCTTATCAATTGCAAAATTTAAAAAATCCAAAATTACCTCAAATTTGAGAACATAATTTTAACTTAAATGATTGTTTTTTCTTATAAATGAAGAATAATCACTAGTTAATAAAAATGATAAATAATTAGATAATTCATTCAGATTTTTTTGATTACAATTCACAAAAATTCAAAGTAAATTGTTGCACATGAAAAAAATCTCCGCAAAAAATGTAGGAATGTAATACAAAAAATGAATGGAGAGAATTATTTTAAACATTATTGGCACTATCAATTTCTTTATCTTCCAGTTCATTGTCACCAAAAACTGTTGCTGGTGAACAATTGGAAGAATTCATGCCGTTGTATTCGGAACGGGCGTGTGTACAGAAAAGTCCACTTTTCCTGCATCCACAATTTCCTCCACAACCTGATTTGCAATTGCGAAAAATAATCTTCAGCAAATTGTCGGGGGCTGGTTGCTTATTCATGGGGGTTGGCCTTAAAAAATTTCCTAATTTTCATCCCCATTCTGTTAGCAACAAATTATTACCTTGCCATATTTGTATTTTTAAATAAACCTTCTTCAGGTGCTTCAGAGCTGCATCTTCTGTGCATGGCAAATTCGATAATAGTACGCGTGTATCTTTCGCTATAGCTGTGGTGCAACATTGATACATGTACTGATTCAAATCGATCACAGAGTTTGGAGCTCCGAACAGAGCAAGAATACATTTCACTCCAGCCTTGAAAATGTTCTCTATTCGTTGATTTTCTATTTTGTGCACTTCAGTAGCATCCTCCAAATCTTTTAGAGCTTCAAACTTAGCCTTTGTTGTAGAATGCCGACGTAGTATCGCAGCCTGTGAATGCATATAGAAAAAGCTTATGATGTTTACACATTGGATGTGATCAAGGCTGGCAGATGAATAGACTTTTTGTGCTATTTTTCCTCCAGGTAGTTTCAGAAAAAAAACTTCTTTTCCACTCGGCGGTAAAGCTGTTAAAATCACTGAAACGTCAATATCCTCAGCAAATACAATAACATTGATGAATGATGAACCTTATGCTGTTGTCACAATTAAGCGGTCAGCATATCCATCTGCTTGTTCGGATGAAATGCCATTTTGCGTTAAGTTTCCCCGTGATTTGGCTATAAATCTAGGTTTTTTGTTTTGATGTGACAGAAACTTTTCTTGTGCGACTTTAGGTTGCATATCTTCTTCGAACGCATCGGATGAATTATTCAATGAACGACGGTTTCGTTCAGCTGATTTAGTTGTCTCTTTCTCGTACCTATTGAACACAATTGTTACGTTACTACCGTAAGATCTTTTCATATATCTAACGTAACTGTCTAATAGTGACTTGAACTTTCCGTTGATTTACCATTTAACACGATGCAACAGCATACCACCATCAATGACGTGAGCAAAGTTGTTGGTGTCGTTGAAATTTGTGAAAGATTCCCTGAAAAAGTTGTAAAAAGTAGATTTTTGCGTTTTTCGCATCCCTGCTTCATCGTAAAAAGACAACGGGTGAAGTGCTAATTCGTGCTTTATACACTTCTGCAACTCGCTATCAGATTTTTTCAACACGCTAATACGCTGAAATAGTAGAAGGGGATCGACTGGAACGTGTTCGTTATTGATTTTCAGTTTACTATTAGCAGCAAGCAAAGGCAGAACTTTCTGTGACATTTTAAATTTTAAATCTCTGAAGTTCATGCCATTTATCTTCTTCATAGATCCAACACCTTCTTCAAGGGCATTATGGCAGTTTATTTTTTCATCGCCAAAAACTCCAGTTGCAATGCTCATAATTGCATCAGCGTTTGGGAAAGGATCATGAGACTGAAACCATTCTTTCAGTTTTTCTACATCGGCTACATCTTTTGTAATTCTAGAGTCTGTAGCATCAGCGTGTTGGTAGCTTTTTTTGAAGGATATGTTGCAAAAAGCCTCGACTCCATCATTGCAAGCATCGCAATTAATCTACTGAAATACGACACTGTCTGTGACTTCACGTCTAAATGGACCATCCTCGACACTCATTGCAATCCGAATTAGTAGAAATTTTACTAATTTAATTAGTAGCGTTGTATCTGACTGTTAAATTAGTAATTTCATCACTTTCTACTAAATGAAATGGTAAGATTTAGGTCACTAAATGAATTAGTAAGGGTATTCTACTAATCTGCTTAGTAGTACCAACTTACTAATTCAATGAGTAGCAATGAATTGTTACGGAAACATAATTTAATAATTTTTTAAATACTTTCTGCTGGTTTTTGAGTTTTAATTCAGAAACGTTAATGTTTTCTTCATTTATATTTTAAGATTGTATTGTTATATCAATAATAATCGTGTATGAACGATACAATATTTAACACTGGAACGGTATTGAGATTATCATCGTATATAGTAAAAAAAAAACATTTTATGTTAAACTGTTTATATAAAAAAATTATTATTTTAGTATGTTATATAAGTTTCAAGGCATTATTAGCTTCAATTAACTTATTTCAACATGAAAATATACTTGAAATAAGTTTTTATCAATTTACACATCAAATATTTACTATTTAAAAATGCTACCTTTGCGGTGTCGGGAGGTAGCACCAGCTAGCCCAACCAATACTTCAGATCCCGAAATACAGGACCGAAATAAGTATAATAAATTTAAATGTTTACTAGTATAGCATCGTGATGAATGAACAAAATTTAATTATGGTAATTAAGTGATGGGATTTTAGTAAAAACGTGTAATATGAAAAAAAAAATCAGGGAAGCCAAACAGCGTTCTTAAAAATTGGAATATCTAAATTATTGTAATTATTGTGCAAAATCTGTGATGGAAAATGAAATTATATTTTTTATTAAATTGTTAATAATTTGTACGAAGTAGACAAAAAAATTGGTTTGTCATAAGGTCATTGTGAAACTAATAGATAATTCATAATTAAAAAATTGACTCTCAAATTGTTGAATCGAATGGCGCTATTTTCTTTTACGTACCACGCATTTTTAAATAATATAAAAATTACCATTTGTCTTACAAAAATGTGTAATGTAATTTTAGGGAGTTTTGGATCTAATAAAATGTGATTTGAAAAAGTGGCGCTAACATGGTTCTGTAAAAAACCCATTAAGTTCAAATTTATTTTGAATGTACGCTGAAAGTAAATGGCGTCCCACGTATTGCACAGGCGACAGCACGACGGTGTTGCGAGGACACCGTTACTCACTCCTCTCGCGATTTTTTCATTCCGAAATGTTGCAAAGTTTTCAAATAAGTGGAATCTGACTGCAAAGAGTGGATACTAAGTACAATTAATTGCAGGTTGAAGGTTTTTTGTCACTATCAATACTATTATTTGTGAAATCTGCTTTGTTTTTTTGAAATGGGTAAGTCTTTGTTTAATATTAGTAATGGAGTAAATAGTTGAATGAAACTGAAAAAATTTTGTTCAAAAAAGATAGGTTAACTAAAATTTATTTTCAGAAAAAATCAACAGCTTATTTGTAATTTGTTCTCTCTGTTCACTGAAAAATCTTTTTAAGTTGAAAATTCAACTGCTTCTGATTAAAAATGAATTTTTTTTGTTGGACCATCAACTAATACATGATTCGTTTAGAATTAATCTTTTTTAGAATAAAAATTCAATTACTGAGTTGAAAGTGAACTCTTTTGTTAAAAATTAATATTTCTCAAGATTCATCATTTTAATTAAAAATTTATCTCTGTAGTTGAGAAGTGAGCTACTTTGTTGAAAATTCGTTTTTTCTTTAACAGGTAATGAATTTTTCTAAATTGAAAATATAATTATTGCAGTTGAATATTGGTTAAAATTTTATCTCTTTGGTTGGATATAATAGAAAATTTAGCTATACAATTTTAGGTTGAAAAATTACCATCTTTAGTTGAAAATTCAACTATTAGGATAAAAATTCTTCGTTGTATGAAAATCCTCATTTTTGGTATTAATTTTTTTGTCTGGAAATTGATCTTCTTCTTTGAAAATTCACCTTCCTCATTAAAATGTGAACTATTCCAGTTAAATAATTGCTAAAAATTGGTTTATTTTTTTGTATGGAAAATTTGTGTGTGTGTGTGGAAAATTAATTTTTTTAACTGAAAATTCTATCTATTACAGTCTATTCTGTATTAACTGAACATGAATTTGATTGAAAGTTTGTCTTTTTTAGTTTGTAATTCAATTATTTTCTTGAAAAAAAAAAACGTATTTTTTGGTAGAAAATTATTCTTCATGTTTCAAAATCTGTCTCTTTGTTTGAAACATTATCTTTTTGGTTAAAAATGTATCTATTCCAGTTAAGCATTCATCATTTCAGTTCAAGAAATTTTTTTTTTTCTAAAAAATTTATTTTTTAACTGAAAATTTAACTATTCCATTTTTGGTTTAAAACTGACCAAACATTAATTTGAACCAAATATGCACTGAGTTTCAAATATAAGAAGACAAAATAAAAATTTGTTTGGTTTATTATTCAAATTCATAGACTTTCGAGACAAATTCAAGAAATGATTAATTATGATTTTATTTTTATTTTATAATTTAATTGTTCAATGGTGCCAATATATTCAAGAATATCTTGTAATATAATTTTTCACATTTATAAATTGAAAATATCAATTTAATCCCCAAAAAATGAAAAACATTTTCATAATAAACTCGCGAAACTGTATACTCATTCCGAGTCGATTGTTTCAAGAAATGAGAAATATTTGAATGGCTGCGTACTATAAAAAAATTATACCTGAAACACCCTATTACACATTTTTGCTATTATTACAGAAAATGTAAATTATTTTTTATAATTTGCAGATTGATCAAGAATTTGAGTTGATATTTGATCCTCAGATAACGGGGGAGTTTTTAGGACGTTTTACGGCTCATTATGTACCTCGTATACTTCAGTATTGTCAAGAAAAAAATCCGAATCTCTTAAAAATTACTGCTTTTATAAAAGATGGTATGATTTCTTCTAAGTATGCTTTAATATCTCATCAATCGTTTAAGGAAGCTAATTCTAAATTTCAGATGGAAGAGCCTGTTACATTCACACTGATATTTCATTAAATTTCAGAGAATCTTCAAGCTCTAGTGATTCTAGATTCTAGAAGCTCTAGATTCTAATAAAAAGTATGTAATAGAAATTTTGCATTCCAGGATGGTAGCAATGTGCCTAAGGAAGTAGAGGATATCCGAAATCAGTCAAAAACAAGTGTACAGCCGTACATTTTATGGTACAAAGGACAGTGTGTAGACACCTTCTTCCTACAAGGTGATGATGGCCTCTTAATCGACTTATCAAGAAAAGTGAATCCAATGGCCGCATTCAACCTTTTGTATAAACTGCACTTTGTTGTAGATTAGAATAAATGTAGAGTACGCGAAATCTTTATCCTTTTTTTACAATTTCATGGACTGTTATGTATACCAAATGGCCACTGTTGATGCCCAAAATTCCGTCAGGTCTTTGAATATTTCATTAATGCAATTCAAAATCGATGATAATGAAGTTTGAAGCTTACAAAGCTTTCCACCAAGCATTCATGAACTTATTGTTGGCATAATTTTTAATTGTTGATATTTTACTTTTTTTAAATCGGATGTAATCCGAATTTAATAATTTATTATTGTATTTCAATAAAATTCTTTTCATTCTAAAATCAGTTTTTGAATTTATTTGAAACTACCGTTCAAAATAATAACTAGCAATACATTTACCAATTCATTTAGTAGTAGCATTACCAATTCCTTTAGTAGATACAGTTACTAATTCATTTAGACAGTTATTCTTACTCATTGAATTAGTAGATTTTTACTAATTACCAGTGAACGAATCGGCACTATTTGAATTAGTAGAAAACTACTACCAATTAGTAGTTTTCTACTAATTCAGATTTAGAGAGTATATTCCTCAGGATCCATTTTTTCTTTGAGGTCTCACATATCCTGCAAATAAATTTGCGAAAATTTTGCATAATGAAAATGCAGTAGTATCAGATGGTCACCCATCCAAGTACTAACCGCGCCCAGCACTGCTTAACTTCAGTGATCTAACGGGAACTGGTGTTTCCAGCGTGGTATGGCCGTTGCCACGATAACTTTCGAAAAAATAATCAGATTGGATTGTGCTTTGGTACACTTTTTTAGGGACTAAAAAGAAAGAACAAGTTCGTTAAAAAAAAACGAAAATCAACATTTGAACCCGGAAAACGCACGATATGAAAAAAGTCATGAGGAGAAAAAAGTTACTTTTTAAACACCCTACAATATTTTGCTGTCAAACAATGTGAGATATGATAAAAGACGGATCGACCAAAATTGTGCAACTAAAAAAGATCTACAAATTTGTTATTATTCACTTTTTTAAATGACGCGTATTTTTTGTTTTATTCGTAAAAAACAGTTTTGGAAATAAAAAAATTAAATTTTTAGACGAATAACACCAGCTACGAAAAACATGACATAGACAAAATTTATTCATTCAAAGAAGAGGTACAAATTTGTTATGAATCATGTTTCGATAGGATGCGTAGTTTTTGTTTTATTCGTGAAAATAACATTGACAGTGAAAAAAAAAATTTGGAAAAACAATGCAAGGTAAGAAAACAGATGAATCAACAAAAATTGTGCAGTCAAAAACGATTCACAAACTTGTAATCAATTTTGGTAGTGAGAATATATTCAAAATGAAAAAAATAACTTTCTTGAAAAACGGACAGGCTAAAATAACATTTTAACCAATAAAATTTGTCGCCTAAAGTATATTATTATTCTTCATTTGAAATCAAATACAAATTTAGTAATTTGTATATGGAGAACATATAACACGAAGCACAAACTGCGTGATCAGTGTATTCCGAAGCGCGAAGCGCAACGACCAAATCGCGCACCGTAAGTGCACTCAAACTTTTTTGTTTCTATCATACGGTGCACAGAACCGATCGTGGAACGCAAGGTTCAAATGATTTTCAAATCAAATATCGAGCGCGAAGCGCGAGCCTGTGGGTGAGAATGTGTTCCTTAAGGTTGATAGAACCTTAAGTGAATAAAGTTCATTTTCAGTCGAAAATAAAAACAAAATTAACAATCACTTAACATGTGGAGGTTTTCATAATTTTATAATATTTGCGAATAAACTTTTTCTTTTCATTGAAGTCGAACACGAAGTTCGAAAATCTAGAGGAACCGAACGTAAAGCGCGATGTAAATACTCCTGAGCGCGTAGCGCGAGATGAATACATAATCGAGCGCGAAGCGCGAGACAAATATATGATCGAGCAGGTGGTAGAATTTTTTATAACGTTTTAAAAGAAGCTACAGAAATATTTTCAGCTCCTTCATTTCAAATTTCTTTTATATATTTTTTACGAAAAGTTGATGAATGTTTTTTTTAATTGCCTACGTTTGTGATACGAAATGCTCTACAAAAGAAGACAATGAATAATATAAATTCAATTACCAATTAATTTTTAGACAAATTTTTATCCAGAAAATAATTTTGGTGAAAAATACTTTTTTTTAATTGTTATCTAATACCTTTTAATATAATTATTTGTTATAATATAATGTATTTAGAAATTGTATTCAATAAAAGTGAATATTCAAGTTTATATATTTTTTTCAAAAAGAAATTGGGAAACTATTGATAAACCCAAACAATTGCTTTCACATCATATATTTGAAAGGATTCGACTTTTCGTATAAGTGCTGCAGCAGTGGCATTATCATTTTCTCGTAGTACCGATACTTAAAAATTTCTCTATATGATACTTTCCGCGAAAAGCGTCCTATATGCACTGTACGCAGGGCCGAAATTAACATATGTACAAAATATTAGTCTATTGATGACAGCGACAGGTCATCAGACGTGATATCTAACGCAGGTGACACTGGAAATCCAGCTATCATGTATAAAAAAGCTGCCGATGATTCGTCTTATGAAGATAAAGCTAACACCACTCCTGAATGGACGTTTGCATACAATAAGTCTGAAATTAGAGACAGAATTAACGCATGTGTACAAGAATTATGCGATTTTTAACAGCAATTATCAGTTTACTGGAAGAATCTGAGCATGTGGAAGATAACCAATTCTTTTTATAAGACGAATTTGACTGCGGAGATCCATGTAAGTTTTTTTTTCACGATTAGATGCTCTTTCATAAGCAAAAAATGTATTTTTTGAAATTATATTGAACAAAAGTATTTTACATTTGAAACGATGAGAACAATAACAAAACGGGTTTCAAATTAATTTGATTACCTGCATTTTTAAAATGATATCTGTATTCTAAATATGCAAAAATTATTATCTATTTTGACCAGATGCGGTAGAAATCCAGTTGTTTATGATTTAAAATAATTTAAGACACTCTTTATTAATACATATTAGGAATATGTAAGAAATCATTTTAATACAAAAAGAATAAAAAATTATAAATAATACAAAAATAATGAAAAAAATTAAAAATAATACAAAGTCACTCATTATTCTTCCCTTAATGTTTACAGACGTAGACAATGATGAGGATATTATAAATGATTAAAATCTCAATATTAAAGAAACTGATCTTGCTGAATGTTTTTCATCATCGAATTCTACAGTATGTGGCCATGACAGTGAGTATTACGAATCATCTCCTGAAAAATATAAATACGAAAATATACCAATTAAGAAAAAAATTAAAATTGTCAAATTTGTGAGAGAGCATCCTAAATGGTCGTTACAAACTTTGCATCAACGCGGAGCAACAGCTTTAAACAAGAAACGTGACATTCCTCTTTGGGAGAAAGAAATTGAAAGTGGAGGATCAAGAAAGAAGAAAGATGAAGCAATTGATAAATGGGCGTACGATCGGTTTAAAGAAGCAAGAGAAAATACAAAGCCAGTCAGAACGCGAGATTTGCAGTGCTGGGCAATGCAAGCTGCTATGCAGTTTAGAGGCTTTAATTATTTTGCGTCACATACGTGGGTTGTGACTTGCAAAAGGCGTCATCGAATGAGACAGAGAAAAGTAACGTTTCACGTAAAGTCCAGAGATAAACAATCAGCAGGAGCTATTCAAGAAAAAGCTCAAGTTTTTCAAGTTCAAACCCATGCACTTATAGAAAAAAATGGAATACAAAGATTATGTAATTAATACGGATCAAACAGGGTGCGAATATCGAGTTGAAGTGAAAAGAACTTTGAATGAAATAGGAGGAAAGAGAATTGAAGTCAATCTTGGTGATATGAACCTAGTCACTCACACATACACTGCACAGTATGCTATCACCACTTCTGGAAAGCTGCTTCCTAAAGTTTTTCTCTGCATGCAAGAAGTAACAGGAAAATGTGGGCCAAGAATCCAAGAAAAAGTAGACGAATATATGGACACTTATCCACAATTGTTCACTACATCGTCAAAATCAGGAAAACTGAACAAGGACCTATTCGAGTCATATCTGGATAATATCATTTAACAATATGTAGAAGACAAGGAATTTTTGTTTATTCTGGACTCATGGGGAGGGCAAACTAATACATCACTTTTTGACTCCAAATTTGAAGATGAAGAAGATCGACCGCTCTGCACAATAAAAATTATACCCGGAGGATGTCCACCGTTTTGTCAGCCATGTAATGGTTATTTCTATCGACAAATAAAAAACTTCATCAAAAAACTGCAAAACTCTTTCTGGCTTCTACAAGAAAACCGAGGGTGAAGCGAGAGAGAAGATTCCTTCAAAATTCATGCACTTATTCATGATCAACTATCTGCACCAATTTTTCAAAATATGCTGCAATATGCGTGGTTTGCTGCCAAGTTAACACATGACAGAAAAGTTTTTTTTAATGTGAATGATACGTGTTTTCCGGAAGAAACACATGAAAAAAATGTGATTGCATGGAACAAGCTTTCGCTGGATGCTCATGGTGCCGAAGGTACCTTTGCTTGCCTTGCTTCTTCAATAAGTACCATCTACAAGTGTGTACTAAACAAGCAAACTGATAATAATTTTCCTCATTGCATCACATTTCTTGCATAACTATTACGCATACATTATTATTCGAACCGAATTGATTCAAACGAATTCAATAGTGATGGTAATTAAATTTATATTACTGTATTAGAGAAAAAATTGAAATAAGTATTTTTTAACCAAATTAGTTTCTGAATAAAGACGTTTAAAAATCAATGGTAATTAAATGCATATTGTTCCTTTTTTATATATCCTCTATAAGTCTATACATCTTGTAAAATATTTTGCATTGTTATTAGTATTTTGGCACATAACGTGAACAATTGTGTATTTTGTGTCATAAACAGAGGAATTTTTTTTATGCTTTTGGAGCAGAAAATATTTATACAGCTTTTTCTGGGGCATAATCTTATTATTATGAAAAAATCGGCCCACTGCACGGGCAGGTTCGCATAATTTGTACATTGAAACGTTTTTCTTCACAATTAGAGAAAATATGAATTCCCCTGGACTATAGTATTTAATAACTTTTCCAAAAAGCGACAAAAACGATTTTTTGGTTTTACTTTTACTTTCTGACTCCGTTTTTTTTTTAATTTGTCGTGATGGATTATTTTCGTTTTATGATTCGCAATCTACGTGAAAAAACTCCAGATAATTTATATAGAAACCCTGTCGACTTTACATTCATCACAGTATTAGTGTCGGACTGTGAGTAAGCGCCAAGTCCGCCGAGCCCGGGATCCCCGCTCTGCAGTGGCGAGTTGAGCGCTCGATCGCAAATTAGGGATGTTCGACTCTCTTAGAAAAATCGATTCTAGAATCGATTCTGAATCGAATCGTAAAGAATCGATTTTTTTGCAAGAATTGATCTACAATAAATTAATGCTTGAAAATAACTGTTTTTAACAAGTATTAATAAATATTAATAATAGTAATAATAATCATTAATAATATATCAATAAGTATTAATAATATGAATAAGAGTATTAGAATTTACTAAAAAATCAGTTGGGAAATAATTGAAAAGAAAGATGTCAATATTTGTTAGATAAAAAAGCCTTTAATGTTTAAGCTTAATTTGAGTACATTGAACAATATTATGTATTCTGTTTAAACAAAATATCGCAAATTTAAATCGTACAAGAAAATCTTGTCAATTTTCTAACCTTAAAATTACTCTAAGAAACGTTTTGCTGTTATTTTTAAAGAAACCAGCACCAACGTTTGACTTATTGTCTTATTTTCCTATTTTACGATACGCCGTCATGGCTGTTAAATCCGAAATAGCCAATCAAAACGTTGCTTTAAAAATCTAGACGAATAGTAATCAAGGTTAAAGCGCCAGATTGGCGATAAATCGCCACGTCTGGCATCCCTTGTTACCGTTCATACCTCTCTCTCTTTCTGTAGGCGATATCACGATATATAGAACCTACGTAGAACTTAATTTGTCAGTTCCCTTGTAATAAATAATAATAATTTTTTTTAAAAATCGACTTTTCGATTCTCAGGGTAAAGAATCGATTCTCTAAAGAATCGAATAGCAAAGAATCGGGTGTAAAAAATCGATTTTTTTTTACAAGAATCGATTTTTTGGAGAATCAAATCGGAATCGAACATCCCTAGCGCAAATACTCAAACCTCGATATCTCGGAAACGAAGGCCCATTAGATGGGAAGAAAAAATACGCCCCTAATGGATTTTGATGTTCTTTCATCCTGGAAAGTCTCTCCTTGTAAGTATCAGTTTAATGCCACTGCCTCCCATGCAAGGCCGTCTTTAGGGCCCTGCTCCCATGATGTAGCCCAGGCCTGCCCAAGCTGGGGAAAACTGCTCGTTCACCACATTTTCAGTTTCCACCACCACGGGCCTCTACTATTACTTCTAGAAGGGCGTGGTGGTGGTTCCTGGCACGTGCCGTGTGACGTAGTTTGACGAATCCAGGATCGCAGATACGTTTTAAAGTAGGTGCTTTGGGGCGACTAAGTTGAAATATAATATTTTCATGTGAATGCTGTAAAATGAACCTCAAATGAAACAAACGTTTACTGACATCCTGCGGTGAAAAATTTAATGTTTTTTTTACAGGAATATGATTTTATTAATAATGCAACAATTGAAAAACATGAATCGTAATTATATTATCACATTATACTTTCCAGGAACAAAAAAAGAAAATGTGTTAGCGCCACCACTTTAAATAGGAGTGTCGAATGATCCTCAGTTCGAATAATTTTGACAATTTCTTTGCAAAATCCAAGCTCTTTTATTTTGTACTCCAAGGGAATTGAATATTCCAATTTATAAAAGGCCTTTAAATTCTCTATTGCAATAAACTTCTTAAAGTAGAAAATTTCGCTGTGACGTCTCTCACAAAAAAGGTTTACGTTTCATGGGAATTGCGTATTGATTTAGAGATATATTGTACAATAAGTACATTTTAGATCTGCAACTGCTGAAACTGAGCGTTAATGACTTTCCCGTATCCCAGGTAAGTTCACTTTGTATGCATAACACTGATAACTATCAGGTGCATCTTAACACATTTTTCGGAACTGAAGTTCCCAGTGGGTCTTAACGGGTTAAACTTAAGCCTGAAGCTTAAGCATTTAAAGATTTCTCTTGCAAGAAACAAAGCAAAAAGGCAAAGTGATTAGAATAAACTAAATTCAATAAAATTATATCTTCACTTTTGAAGAAACCAACGCGGGAAACAGTAGGGTATCTGAAATTTACGTTCATTTCAAGTTTGTGTGAAGAAACTAATACTGACAACGGACTCCAAATAATAAGAAAAAGTTAATTTAAATATCAATATTCATATGTGCAAGTCGTATAATATGTAAAGCTTTTCCATTACATATGATTTATTTCTGAAATGCTGTTAACAACTGAAGGGTGGCCGCACAGAAATCGATAGCCCACACTTTTTTGAAAAGGGGTTCATCGCATCTTTAGTTATAAATTTTATTATTTGGTTGAAAATTTAACAATTTTCTTAAAAAGATTTCACTTTTTGTGTGCAAATTCAACAGTTTTGTTAAAAAGTAGCCTTTTTTGTAGGTTGCAAATTCAACTCTTTTCGTATAATATGAACTTTTTGTTTGAAATTCATATTTTGCTGCTGATAACAACTTAAATATTTTTTGAATGAAAAAAATTTTTTCTGAAAATATGTCGTTTTAATTTAAAGGTCATCTTCTTGTAGCAGAAATATTGCACCTCTCTTAAACGAAAATGCAACTGTTTTGTTGCAAATTCAAATATTTCCTACAAAATTTACTTCTTGCTTAAAATTTGTATTTTTCTGTAGCAAAGTCCACTGAAATCCTTTTGAATGAAAATTAAACTATTTTCTTGAAAATTTGTTGTGTTTTTAATTAAAAGTTCATCTCTTTTAAAATAAATTTCGTCTTTCTTGTATAAAAATGCAACTGTTTGCTTGAAACTAAAACTATTTTGTTGAAAAGTCATACTTTATTTTTTTCGAAAATTTGTTGTGTTTAATTAAAAATTCATCTATTTCAACAGAAATTTCGTCTTTCTTGGATAAAAATACAACTGTTTCCTTGAAAATGAAACTATTTTGTTAAAAATTCACACTTCATATTTTTTGAAAATTTTTTGTGTTTTTAATTAAAAATTGATCTATTTTAAAAGAAATTTCGTCTTTCTTGGATAAAAATGCAACTGTTTGCTTCAAAATCAAAACCATTTTGTTAAAAAGTCATACTTCATAGTTTTTGAAAATTTGTTTTGTTGCTAATTAAAAATTCATCCATTTTAGAAGAAATCTCGTCTTTCTTGGATAAAAATGCAACTGTTTCCTTGAAAATGAAACTATTTTGTTGAAAAGTCACACTTTATATTTTTTGAAAATTTTTTGTGTTTTTAATTAAAAATTGGTCTATTTTAAAAGAAATTTTGTCTTTCGTGGATCAAAATGCAACTGTTTGCTTCAAAAGCAAAACCATTTTGTTAAAAAGTCATACTTTATATTTTTTGAAAATTTGTTTTGTTGCTAATTAAAAATTCATCCATTTTAGAAGAAATCTTGTCTTTCTTGGATAAAAAAGCAACTGTCTGCTTGAAAATATAACTATTTGGTTCAAGAGTCATACTTTATATTTTTTGAAAATTTGTTGTGTTTTTAATTAAACATTCATCTGTTTTAAAATAAATTTGGTCTTATTGGATAAAAATGCAACTGTTTGCTTAAAAATAAAACTCTTTTGTTA
>CAKNXH010057617.1:47195-80430 GCA_932178445.1 Andricus quercusramuli | reverse complement strand
GTGGAGATATCTCGCAAGAGTCCGACCTCTGGACCATCAATTGCTCAGTTTATGGTGCTGCGAGAGCTTTGGCTGATTCAAATCGAAGGCTCAAACCGACGATGGATCAAAAGACAAGAAGACGCTTGCATCAACAGAACAAGAAAATTGGATGGGCAAGACAGAATGCGTCCCGTGTTCAATGTGTGATTGACTACATAACATCTGGTAGACCGTTCACGGAAAGGGTTCGAAAGTTCGCCCAAGAACTAAGGACCTTGAATCACACACTAAACAAGTCAAAGCTGCTGACAATCAAGCAGCATATTGTTGACAAAATAAGGCTGTTATCTGACGCAAGGAGGAGGATACAGAAGAGGGAGAGATGGATCAGAGAGAATCAACAGTTTCTCGCTGACCCATCGCGCCTCTTCAGTGATCCCCCTGTTTTTGTAAAAAATCCACCCAAGCCCAAGGAGGTAGAGACTTTTTGGAGAGAGGTGTACAAGATCCCGAAAACATTAGAGTTGAAGGAAGATACTGACAATATCATTCGCTTCAAGGAGTTCTGCGACAGCCTCATAAAATCTGAGGAGGAGTGCCCATCAGTCACTGCCGAAGAGGTGAAAAAAGCACTTAGAGGCACGAAGAACTTTTCCGGTGCTGGACCAGATTGTATCAAGAACTTTTGGTGGAAGAAGTTTACTTCTACACACCAACATTTGGCCCGCATATTCACCTCATATTTAAAGGCGGAGATGCCCATTCCGCAGTGGCTAGTGTTAGGACGCACTATACTCCTACCGAAAAAAGGCGACTTGTCCAAACCAGAGAATTACAGGCCAATAACTTGTTTGAACACACTGTATAAGATTTTTACAGCTATCCTAAACAACAGGATTGTTCGACGAATTGAGCCTGTATGGCGAGAGATGTACGAACAACGTGGCTCGAAAAAAGGTGTAGCAGGCTGTCGAGAGAACCTGCTGATTGACAGGTGTGTCTGTAAAGACGCTACAGTCCATCAGCGCGTCCTGTCAATGGCCTGGATTGACTACCGGAAAGCTTTTGATTCAACCTCTCATAGACTTATCATCTGTCTGTTGGAAAGCTTGAAGGTACATCCACACATAGTGAGATGCATAGAGAGATTGATGCCTCTTTGGAAAACTAGATTTACCATCTCATCTAGGAATTATCGTCTGACGACGAACAACGTCACCTTCCAGAGGGGCGTCTTTCAAGGGGATAGTATGAGCCCTTTGCTTTTTTGCATCACACTTTTGCCTCTATCTCTTGCACTACGAAATTCTCCTGGATACCTCTGTGGCGACACTAATCAGCGTGAGCATAAGGTCACTCATGTATTCTATATGGATGACCTGAAGATCTATGCCGCTGGTAAAAGCAAACTTCAAACTGCTTTAAATATCGTCAAGAACTACACAGGAGAGATTGGGATGGACTTTGGTTTGGACAAGTGTGCCAAAATTCATTTGAAGAAAGGAAAGATTACTGGCGTTCCCAAGGACCCTGAGCTTGTGGATATAAGTGTTATTAGACATCTTAACACTGGAGAGACCTATACATACCTGGGCGTGCCTCAAAGCCGCATTCAGGACGTAACATCAGTGAAGGAGTCTCTCCGAAGCAGATACAAGCATCTTCTTCGACAGATTTGGTCTTCCAATCTGTCGGCGTTGAACAAGGTATCTGCGACTAACATGCTTGCCGTCCCGGTTCTACTCTACTCGTTTGGGGTGGTTCAATGGACGAAGAACGAGCTTAAGGCCCTTGATGTCACCACGCGTAAGATCATGCATATGCATAAAAGCTTGCATATCAATTCGTCAGTTCCGCGATTATACATTTCACGCCGTCAAGGCAGACGCGGAATTTTGAATCTCCAGTGTCTTCATAACTGAACTGTTCTAAGTCCAGCTTACGTCGTTGCGAATGGCAGAGATCCTCTCCTAAAGATGGTCAGAAACCACGAGATGATTGGCGAAGGGGCGTTCCTTTACAAAGCCGCGGAGCAAGCTGCTGAGACCCTTGGCCTGAATTTTAACATCAGAAGTGAGGAAAGTGCATTACTCCATCTAGATGCTTCACGTCTAAAAGCCGAAGTAAAGAAAGCAGAGGTTGGAAAATTTCACCAAGAGCTACTCGACAAGCAAATGCACGGAAACTTTCACAGAAATGTAGAAAAACAGTCCTTGTCGAAGGAGCAAACTTTTGCTTTCCTCAAATCATCAGGGCTCAATTCAGGTACAGAGGGCTTTATTTTCGCATGCCAGGACGGTGTAATCTCCACCTTAGCATACCGCGCCCGCATTTTATGTCAAGAAGTTCCCAGTGATAGGTGCAGAGCGTGTCATGCACACGCTGAGTACCTAGAACATATACTATCGGGGTGTCCGACCCACGCAGGAACAACGTATATCTATAGACATAATGCGGCCCTAAGAGTACTTTATTACCACCTTTGTCGCTCTTACGGTGTTGGTCGCGACCCTGCCCTGCCGAACGCTCCAAGGGATATAGAGTCAATTGTCCGAAACGAGAAGTGCCAGATTTTCTGGAACTACGATTTTCGGGCAGCAGTCTCCGTTGCGCACTCGAGGCCTGACATTGTTCTCCAAGACTTCGAGAAACGAACTATATTCGTGATCGAATTCTCGGCTCCATCCGAATACAACATCACTGCAAAGGAGAAAGAAAAAGAGGAGAGATATCAAGACCTTAAAAGAGAGCTGCTTCGACTGTACCCAAAATATTCGGTACGAGTGATTGTTCTTGTGATAGGTGCTCTCGGAGGTGTGAAATTATCGCTGGTTCGTAACCTTAAAGCCATACCCGCGTGCCAAAAATATGCCAAGGCTCTTGCGAGATGGATGCAGAAAGCTGTCGTCCTTGGGTCGCTTCGTGTCCTCAAGACACACGAGGGTTTCGCCGGCCTGTCGTTGTGATTTCGTCGTGCCCTGTGACCACCCATCTCACGGATGTGAGACGTGGCCATAGGTGTATTTTACCGCGGTTCTACTGGGGGCCATTGACATTTTTTCCAGATGGCAGTTGCTCTTAGTGGTACCCTGCGGTGGTTGTTTTACTTTTTTTTAATTATATATATATATATATATATATTGAGAAGTTTTTAAAAAATTACCTTTTTAAGAAGTACGAAATAATTTATAATACTGAAAAGTGTTTATTATGATTCCTAAGAAAATTGATAATTAACACAATTATCAAAACATACTCTCAATGATTTTATAAGGAATTGTTTTCTATTTCAAAATATTGTAAAAAAAAAATTATGAAACATTTGATTGATTTTATTAAATATATACAATTTATGAAAAAGTTTCTAAAATAATAAAAAATTTATAAATATTTCAAATAGTCTAAAACAAAATGTACATTTTTTAATATTTTGAAATTTAACATAAAAGATTTGTATGAATTTTAAATGGTATTAAAATAATTACAAAATAAAAATATCTACAATTTGAACGTTACAATTTTAATTCTTTAATTTAAAAACAATTTCATTTGTAAATAACTTTAAGATATATTAAGAAGTTTTAACAAAAGTACGAAATGTTTCACAATACTGAAAAGTGTGTATTGTGTTTCTGGAAAATTGATAATTAACACAATTATCAAAACATACTCTCGATAATTTTCTAAGCAATTTCTTTCTATTTCAAAATATTGTAAAAAAATTTTATGAAAAATTTGATTGATTTTATTAAATATATACAAGTTATGGAAAAATTTCTAAAATAATAAAAAATGTATAAATATTTCAAATAGTCTAAATCGTTTTTGTTGAAAATTCAATTGTTACAACAAATTTTTGAATTTTCGTGGAAAATGAAAAATTCAAACTTTGATCGCACAACAAAAATAATGAAAAATGAAAAATTCCATTTTCCGGTCAAACTATATAAGATACGAAAAAGACGAGAAAACGAAAATTGTGCTTTCAAAAAAAGATCTACATATTTTTTGATAATCACTTTTTAATCGAAGTCGTCCGTTTTGTTTAACTTCGGAAAAAACAGAATTGAAAAAAAATTAAATTTTTGGACAAACGACACAAGCTACGAAAAAAATAATCAGACAAAAGTTATTCACTCAAAAAAGAGCTACAAGCTTGCTATCAATTATTTGTTAAAGGATGCGTTCTAAGGAAAATAATGTATTTTGTAATGACATTCCCCTTTAGAAGATTCTTCGTTATTAAGTTTCAGCATTCATACAAGAAAAATTCACATAGGCGCGCGCTTCGAGCGCGCGCATGACGATCTAGTATCTTAAAAATTATTATTTTCTTCACCTAAAAGATTTGTTGTTTGATCCTAAGAGTTTACTTTTTAAATTTCAGATTCGCCCACACATACCGGAACTTCATAACCTGCAACTGCAGATATCGACACCAATAAGTTGTGATAATTTGCATACTGACCCCTTGGAATCGGTCCAACAATGTCTTTCTCCGTCTCCAACAACAATTCAAGTTTTAAACGTTTATTCCACTCCTAGACTAGATATTGATAACGTTCCGCAAAGTTTACCTGCCGCACTATTGGTTGGTGAGGATGCAATGGCTAGCACAGGAAGCGAAAATGAAGACAGCGACATACAAATAGACGTGTGACAAAATATATGAGGACATAAGGCATCGGTTTTTAATTAACTTTTACGTAATTTTGTACTTTTTCGTGTGAATAACTGAACTTAGGTCGACAGACAAACACCTGAAAGATTCGCCTTTACTCGCTCGTGAACGGTGAGTACAATTTTACTGTTTTTGTTTGTAGATCACAATAAATCAAATCATGTTTTGTACAATTACATACAAGTGAAGGATGGTAGTACAGAAAAAGATAACTACCCTTCTCTCAAAAATGGGTTTATTGCATCAAAAATCTTAAAAAATCAAATACACGTTGTGTTAAAAGAATTAAATGTTCAAATTTTCATTTTTTAATATAGTAATCATAAAAACTTTAATTTAAATTTTAGTTAAACTTTCAGCGTCGTATTGAATTGTAGCAATAAATTTTTCCCCTTCTTCATCGATATTTTTTGAAATCGTTATCTTCATTGGAATTTTATTTTTCTTTCTTCTATAGGCCAGGGATGTCCACGGATAGTTTCCTGACTTGCTTCTCTTCCCCGTCTCCAAGCGCTTCTCTCTGTGCCTTCTCCCCGTACGGTCATTCACTCTACCGAAGGCTGTGAGAGAGAGAGGATGTATGAGTAAAAGATTTTTGCACTTTCCTTAGACATCCCTGCTAAATAGGGTGAGCCGAATTACATGAAAGTTTCTGAATCGAATCGTAATAGCGCGGAAAAGTTGCTACTCGTCGCTCCGATCGCAATGATTTTTTTTTAATTGGACCATATCTTCCGGTCGCACATCGCGTTCAAAGTTTCGAAAAATCGTTTAAAATTGAACACGTTTTGGGATTTTTTCTTAGTAAGTTATAGTAATCGAATTTCGTTCATAATCAGTATATGCGACCTCTTCTAAATATCCTTTGACTAAAAAAAACATTCCCCTTTCCATCCCCCTTTCCTGTAAGGGTGGAGGGGGAGGGGCAAATATCGTAAAAAAGAGCCAGTTTACGATCGTTGTTTTCCTCGTGTGAAGTGTGCTGGTGCGGTCGGCTAAGGCGTTGAAAGCGTTAAAATATATCATATTTAGAACAGTCTTACATAGATGTACGTCAGCCGCAATATGATGGGACAGGAGGGGGAGGTGAGCCTCAGCGGGGGTTGGCCAATGGCCAAGCTGGGTGGGCGGCAGCCGGTTTTAGAAATTCGCCTTACCGCTGCGCGCAACGTGCCAGCCACGACAAGTCGAGACGTGTCGCAAGCGAGCGAGGCTGTTTTCTCGAGGGGTGACGGTGACGAGTTGCATTTTACTGTTGATTAGAGAAGGAGTTTGATTGACAATGACGTCGAGGACGCTCGGTCTAGAATTTCATTGTCCTTTATTTGCACTGCCTAAGAGTCTGAACAAACAGATTCTCTCTTCACATGCTGATGTTTTGCTACACTGCCAGCATGTTAGATATTCTTTAGCCCTGACTTGACCAGTTTAAAACAGGATGTCAGCTTCTCTGCAGTAGCTAATGTTGTTGCTGATGATATAGAGTCCGTTTACACTTAGGCATCTTTGGCAAGGGTCTCTCGCACGAGAATTATACAACTTATCAAAACTCTTCACGAAAAGTATTACTATATCCGTAAAAAGTTAAACAGGGACAAAAAATACATGGAAAAACACAATACATTTCTGACTGTCAAAAAACTTTATTTGACGTATGTTCCTGCAAGTGCAAAATGCACCTTTAGTTTGATTGCAAGAAAAAAATAGATAAATGTACCTATGGTCAGCCGTTAGGAATTAACTGTTTTTGCCCTGTCGACAAGAAAATTCCTGTGATAGAGAGAAAATTTCTTTACGAAGCCAAGGCTAAAGAATATCCAACATGCTGGCAGTGTAGCAAAACATCAGCATGTGAAGGAAGTATCTGTTTGTTCAGACTCTTAGGCGGTCCGAATAAAGGACAATACAATTTTTGACCGAGCTTCCTCGACGTCATTGTCAATCAAACTCCGTCTCTAATCAACACTAAAATGCGACTCGTCACCGTCACCCCTCGAGAAAACAGCCTCGCTCAATTTCGACACGTCTTGACTAGTCTGGCTGGCACGCTGCGCGCAGCGGTAAGGCGAATTCTTAGAACAGGCTGCCGCCCACCCAGCTTGGTCATTGGCCAACCCTCGCTGAGGCTTACCTCCCCACCTCCCATCAGATTGCGGCTGATGTACATTTACGTAAGACTGTTCTAAATATGATATATTTCAACGCTTTTAACGCCTTATTTGACCGCACCAGCACACTTCACAGAGGAAAGTTAGTTGGTTAGTTTTAATTTAGGCGGGGGGGGGGGGGGCGTGAGGTCCCAACCCCTGGCGCTCAAGCTATAAAGCCTATTGTGCCACACCCGTGTTTATTCTCAAGGCAGTACTCCGATTCCGGCCATTCTTCGCAGAGTGTTTTTGGATCTCGGTGGGTTTTTCGTTGTTATCAACGTTCTGAGATTATACCTCTCAGGTGCCAGGCAAACCTATAGCACAGTAAACGACGTCATCTTTTGTTGATCAGGCAGTGATCCTCACCCACTCTGCCATTCGGCAGCCTCCCTAGCAGGCTAGGGTGTACGGAGCGATCCCTCTGAGGTTATCAGGTAGAGGCACAAATTCGAAGCACTGTCCTGGTGTGTTATGTAAGTGTATATGTGTGTGTTCATTACTCGAAATCGGCCAGCGACCACCGAGCGGAGGTCCCTTAAGAGGGCCTGCCTCTACGCAAGGAGATCGCTGACTCATTTTCGAGTCTTCACAGAATCGGCTTCGACCTTCACGGCTATTCCCCTCGACATGGGGCCCCACCTTGGTACGATACTAGCTTTTTCTGAGGGGACCTACAGTTTAAGGTGGGTTCCGAACCACCGAAGCCCCTGTAGAAGTACATAGAAAAATTTCCATTGGTACCCGGCTCAGGGATCGAACCCCGGACCTCCTGCATGGAAGTCCGACGCGCTATCGTCTCAGCCACCGAGGCTTCTGTTTTCACAGAGGAAAACAACGACCGTAAACTGGCTCTTTTTACAAATATTTGCCCCCCCCCCCTCCACCCTTACAGGAGGGGGGAATGGGAAGGGGAATGTTTTTTTTTAGTCAAAGGATATTTAGAAGAGGTCACATACCGATTTTGAACGAAATTCGATCACTATAACTTACTAAGAAAAAATCCCAAAACGTGTTCAATTTTTAACGATTTTTCAAAACTTTGAACGCGATGTGCGACCAGAAGACATGGTCCGATTAAATAAAATCATTGCGATCAGGGCGACGAGTAGCAACTTTTCTGCGCTATTACGATTTGATTCGAAAACTTTCGTTTATTTCGGCCCACCCTACTGCAAGACCTTTCAATGAAAAATCATCTATCTCAGTGCGATACCGACACACTAAATTGTTATTTTCTCGGAACAGAATAATGTTTTTGTATACAACATTTCTTTTTTTTATTCGGCGTCTCCATATCTGGAGAGCATATTTTATTTTTGTTAAAAGTTGAAAATTCGATTTTTAATCCCCACTGAGCCGATTTTCAAAACTTGTGAAATTGTAACTTTAAAAATCTAGGACGATTTACTCGGAATCGGCTAACTTTTTAAGATCAAACTTTTTTTCTCTTCATTCAGAAACTTAATATTCCAATTCAGCAACACTTCATCTCGGGCGGAGACTTTTACACTATCTTTAAATGTTAATTCAGATTTTGCAGAATGTTTTTTCGCTCTTCAAAAATTCCGATTTTGTTGGTCATCTAGTTCGGTACTGCCACCCTTAAAATATTTTTTATACAGTTGTTTCGTTTTAGTTTTTAAAGATCGTAATCATAGTTTGAAAAACTTGAACAAATTGCAGTTTTTTACAAATAAAATGTGGGCCTACAATTTTTTTTCAATTTTTAATTTCGTTAAGATTGTTAAACATAATTTTTTTCTTAGAGCAGGCAAAAAATCTCTGTGAACCCACAGCAACATCTGGATCTTGATGAAAATAATTTCGTGATTGCATGGAGAAAGCTAGCAAACAAAGTACAAGACATAAGTCTGAAAGAAAAGATAATATGTAATGTAAATTTTTTTATACATATTTTGATCTCGCTCTTTCACATAAGTTGAAGAGATCAACTGTTTTATTATGGTTAAAACATTCTAGTGACTCGAAATTCACGTATTTACCTCATGTTTAGGCGAATTCAGATTTGTAAATACGATTACGTTAATGAATTGTAGTTTTATAATTGTATAAATGCTACTATCAAAGACTTATAGATTCTATTTTTGAGTAGGATGGTATCGACACATGTTAATCTCTCTCAAGCACTAGTACAAAATTACTATCATTGATATGTAGCGATTATCATCCCGCTTGAAATTTTCATTAATTATAAGTTTTATACTATTTTAATTCTCATGCCTCAATCCTAGGGAGTTCCAGTCGAGTCTCAATTCTTTTGTTATATATTTTCTTTTTAGTTTCGAGTAAATGTGGCTATAAAAACTTCGATGTGTTCTCTTTTTTAGATATGAGATATATTTGTGTTAGCGATAAACAAAAGTTTTTAAGTAACTTAACGTATCAACGAGGCATATTAGGAATACCGAAAAATAGTGACATTTCTGTATATAGTTCTTAATCTTAATTAAACAATAAACATGCTTCTTTTAATTTTGACAGTACATGATTTTTCAGATCGAAAAGTGTTTGTATGATACGTATGTGAAGTCCTTCTAAAATTACTAATATTTTGAATAATAGGTGCAATAAATATTTCTAACGGCAAAATGGTGGACGATATCTAAAAATTAGGAAGTTAAATTTTTCAAAAATTTGTAACTCGTAGGTAATTATTGTAAGAATAGTCAAGAACCTTGTAAATACATATTTAGATTTTGGGGAGGTATCGAAAATGAAGCGCTTGTTGCATTAGTGAAAAAGGAAAGAAGGAAAACGCAGGGAGTTTAATCCTAGTTGCTCTTAGTTTCAGTGAAACGCTTTCTTAGATTTTAAGACATAACTAATATGTCTGGTTGCCGGAGATTGAGATTTACTTTCCATAAATAATTTGCTACATCAAGAAGTAATGTCTAATTAAGATTCCACCTAGGCATTGTTATAAAGAAGGAATCTACAAAATAAAGATATTTTACATACCAAGATGCTTGTTATAACCATTCTATATTTCATAATTTAAAAAACAAAATAGTGGATTTGCAACAAGAAGGTACAGATAAATTTGATACGTCGGAGTAACAAATCTAGAGCGAGGGTCATCCATTCAGACGACCAAGGATCAAACACGTGAGGTGCTCTCCCTCTCTCTTTACATACATCACACACTCTCTCCTCTCCAAGCTTCCCAGAGATGGCGTAGACAAGATGCGTTTCTGTTTGTCACTAGAGGAAGACCAGAGTTCCTAACATGGTGTTGGAACTAGGACTCCGCCGAGGGGCTATTCACTGGGAAATCAAGGGTACTAATGCCCATTTAACTTTATTAAAATCTTTGAAATCAGTATGAACTCGATGAAGTCAGCGATTACGACTTTTAATATGAACAGAATCTTCTAATATTAGTTAAGCTTGGAGATCACTGGGAAATCATCTGAAATCATTTTGTCATAACTGAATTCAAGACTGAATTCAGTGGAACACTGAATTCACTGAGTTCGAAATCAGCGAAATCAGTTGAACTCTACGTACTGCTTGAAGAGGTGACTGTGTCAAAACTATAGTACGGACACTACGTATAGCGTTTACATGCGCCGAGAGTGTGCGTATTGGTCTCGTTGTTTACCGTGAAAGCCCGTTGAAGGCGGTTGAAGGGTGTGTTGTGTATTCATATTTATTTGGCTTAGATTTGATCAAATTAATTAAAACTCAATATTTTCATGTACAATTTATTGTGGAATCTAAATTTTAGGGCCTAAAGCACTTCTAAAACCGCCTCCAACGTTCATTTGGATGTTTTTACGAATTTTTCTAAAATTGCTTGCATCCAGTTTCGTCCATATATTTCTTTTACTGTTAGTAACAAGACTCTGAAATAAGTTTTCAAAACTGACAGACTTTTGCATAATTTCGAAAATCATTTATTTGAGAATTTAGAAAAAAAGATGTTTGTCATTTCTATAGTACAAATATAAACTTTCTAAATTGGTTTATAGATTATAATTATTTTTTTGAAGAGAACAAAAATTTCCAAAATGAATAAGGGTTAACAAACATTATAAAACCAATTATTGCTTTTCAAGTTTATTAGTGGGCCAACTATTAGAGAAATTGAAAAATAAATAAATTTGTTCAACAATTTGTTTTGAATCTTATTCATTTTAGCAAACTTTAATCTCGTCAGAACAAATAGTAATACTTATAAAAAGTAAAATAAGTTGATATTTTTACTGTACACGCGTGGTTTACTTTTTATTGTAAAGGAAGTATATCAATGTAAAGAAATTTAATTTTGAAAATTTTCGTGAAAAACATAACAAAGAATAATCAAGGTGTTAGTGAAGGTTATTAGGAACTCAAAATTGCGAATCCTCAGAAAATTCTACAATAAACGATCAGATAATACTTATATTGCTATATAACTTGCTATATCAATGTGTTATTTAAATATGAAAATCAATTGATCTGCTTAAATATTGCTAAATATGTATAACTTTTAAAATATAATATTATATTAATCAAGGTATTAATTATATATTATATTATATTTAAAGAAGTCTTATACATTGAATTAAATGACTTATAGGACAAAAGTGAATTCAGTGGATGAGAACTAAATTCAACCGCCGAGTAATGAATTCAGCGGATGATCTCTGAACTCCTCTGATCTCAGCAGGCGAGAAGTGAACTCAACCAGAGATGAGGTGGACTCCGCTGACGTAACGTGAACTCACTGCGGGTATAAACTGAATTCATCAAACCTAGCGTGAACTCAGTATTAATTTTATTTAGCAAGGAAATCATAGGAAATCGATGAAATCGTAGGATAAGTTCTGAAATCGTACTGTCTGATTTCCGAGTGAATAGCCCCTCGGACTCCGCCAATCAACGTATATGGCATGGGCCTAAATCTACCAATGAACAATGTGCCGTGGACGGCTTAGTTCTCGACACTTCTGAAAGTCCATCACCAGAAGCCCCGATAGATGGCAGGACCGTTACTGAACACATTTGCTTTTGAGTGTTTTACGTTAATTACCGACAGATTTTATGAGCATTTTTAGTCGAGGAATTTATTATAAAAAGGACTTTTTATTTCGAACAGGCTGTGAGAATTGATTATTACTCTTTTACAGTTTTGCCACCAAGTCTTAGTGACGTATTACCATTAACTATAATTGTGTAGTCATCTATCGTGGTCGTGATTGGTCGAGCCTCCGTGTGTAACCTGAAGGCATTTTGTGATTGGTCGCCCGTGACTCCGACAGATGGCTGATGTTCGCATCCGTCGCCTCCATGTAAAAATCATAATTCTCATGATCCAACCCACTCATGGTCTAGCCCAAAGATGTAAACGTAGATGCGGTGCGGGTTCAGTTACCCGCGATAAATATAGACGGCGCGTATAGCGAAAATTGTCAGTTCTCCTCTAGCCTCCACTACTCCTCGATAGCACCTATCGATATAGTTTGCCAACAGTCACTTGGAGTGCTGTAAGCAAGTCTCATCATACTCATCGAGGCGCACTGATGATAACTTAACTCGGACAAGAACCATTCAAATTTAAAATAGATGTTGAGACGGTAGTTCCAAGCCAAATTAGGTTTCGAATTTGCAAAAAGTATTAAATTAGTCGAATAGAATTTCAATAGCGCATTCATAAAAAATATGATCAATAAAATATATTTTAAAATAAAACTGTGAACTTTTATAATTGATACAGCTTACTCGAACGATTTGCGTACGTTATATGGTATACAATTTTAAATACAAATAATATGCATCATTCAAACTACATTTTTGAACTTTTTTCAGAACTTTTAAATATGTTTTAAAATAATTCCCATATTTCGTAAAATTTGTGTAAGATTCTGCACAAAAAAATTGCCTCAAAATGTTTAATTTTTTTCAAATTATTGTTTGAATTTAAAATAAGAATAATTATATAAAAATAAATTAATAATTTGATTATTTAGAACGTTTCTTTGTAATTAAAAAAAAACAATGGACATTTTCAAACAAAATTCTTTATCCAGTAATATATTTGTTCAATTATTTTTATTTTAAATTCAAATTCGGTAATATTAGAATTGTCAAGAATTTTCCAATTCAGGACTTTTATATTTCGGCAATTTTGTTAATTTCGGGAATTTTTACAGTGACGGGAATTTTATTTTTGTAAGAGGCGACTAAAAAATCCTGAAAAATGAAATTCCCGACGCTGTAAAATTCGCGAATTGCAAAATTCCCGAATGATAAAATTCCTGAAATAATAAAAGTGCCGAAATACAAAACTCTCGAATTGAAAAATTGACGAATAATGAAATTTCCGTCAGAAAATTGCCGAATTATAAAATATCCGTACTAGCAAATTCCTAAATTTAAACAGTTAAAAAAATTGTTGTTCATTCAATATTACTTATTTATTGAAAATACAATCTTCTAGACGGTTGCGCCGCCGCGCCACGCCACACCGCCCGCGCTGGCCAACTTGCTTCAAAACCGCGCCGCCGCCGATTCGAATTCGGCGCGGCGGCGTATCGGCCCACCGACGTAATCTTAAGTTTACATGGTACCGAATTTAAATGAATATCTTATGCTGGAAATTGATCTTTTGTTCCGTCTTATTTTTATATTTTCCAAGCTGTGTGTCAAAAAAAAATACTAAACTAGACCGTCACACTGCACAGTGGGAGAAAAATTGACTTTTTTGGCTCAAAATAACGTACAGTCCCCAAATATTGACCGATTTTGACCAAACATTTTTTAAAAAAAGCTCATAAGATTTCAAAGAGAGTTTTCATACCGAAAAATGGCCATTTCTTCTATTTGATGTTCCCGGTGCTCGTAAATAACAGGGAAATTGTTGAAATCGCCTAAGTTTTATAGAGTAACGATGTTAAGTAACTAACGATGTTCCAATATTATATAATGAACAAACAAATTTCTTTTAAACAAATTATTTGTTAAAAGAATGTTTTCTACAATTATCCATAATTTTACGTTTTTTTCAAGTTCTATTGCAGAAATTTGGATAAAAACTATATAATGATGAAGAAATTTCTGCTTAAGATTATTATTGTTAATATTATAAACAAATTTAATATACAAGTGCATTAATCAGGCATTTTTTGTCAGAAAAATTCGCTTTTTTCTATGTCAATTTTTTTAATTAGAAGCTCCGTGATCATTTTAGCCAAATTTATGATTTGATGATTATTCTCATGATTTTTCAAAACAAATTTAATTAATTAAGAAATGCGTTATTGGGGCATTTGTCGACGGAAAAATTCTGAGAAACTTAAACTGAAAGGACTGAGATTGAAAAAAAAAACTTTTTCGTTGACAAATACCAAACTAATGCATATGTTTATTAAATTTGTTTGAAACGTCATAGAATTTATCAACTCAGTATGAATGTTAATGAAATTATCATTAAGTTCCCAATTAAAAAGTCCAACATAAAAAGAAAAACAATTTTTCCATTGACAGATGCCCGAATAATGCATTTGTTTGTTGAATTTGTTTTAAAAAATCATAAAATTCATTAACTCATCATGAATGTTGCTGAATTTATTATGAATATCCCAATTAAAAAGTCTGACATAAAACAAAAGAATTTTTCCGTCGAGGGATGCCCTAATAATGCATTTGTTTTTAATAAATGAATCATAAAATTGATCAAAAAATTATGAATTTGCCTGAAAGTATCATAAAGTTTCTAATTAAAAAAGTTAACATCAAAGAAAACCAAATTTTCTGTCGACAAATTCCAGATTAATGAATTTGTGCATTAAACTTGTTTTAAAATCCTGAAATTTATCAAATAATCATGAATTCTGCTGAATTTATTATGAATATCCCAATTAAAAAGGTGACATAGAAGAAAACGAATTTTTCTGTCGACAAATGCCTGATTAATGAATTTTTTTATTAAATTTGTTTCAAAAAATCCTGAAATTTATCAACTAATCATGAGTGTTGCTGAAATTGTCATGAAGTTTCCAACTGAAAGGACTGGTATTGAAAAAACGAAATTTTCTGCTGACAAATGCCCGAATTTTTTTGTTATTGACGAGCACTGGGAACGTCAAATAGAAAAAATTGCCATTTTTTCGTCATATTTGTTTATTTATACAAAAATGTAAAACCTAATTTGAAAATCAGGCTAGACAACTCTCTTACTAATCTTATCAGTTATTTTTCTTCAAATTTTTGTTGTCCAAATGGGTCAATATTTGTGGGCTGTACGTTATTTTGAAACAAAAAAGTCATTTTTTCTCACTGTGCGCCACCCCGTCACCGCTGAGAAGCGTAAAAGGCGGCGCGCCGTCACGCTGCCCGCCGACGATCAAAATTGCTCAAATCGCCGCCGCCGATCAAAACTCTGTCGGCGAAATCCTCTACAATCATCACATACTTTCATCAAAGAAATATTTTCAATGTTTCAATTTTTTAAAAATTCTTGTTTGAATTTAAAATAACAATGATTGAAGAAAAATTATACATATTTCTGGATGAAAAATTTTCTTTGAAAATGTTCATCGTATTTAAAAATAAATACGAAAAACGTTCTCAAAAATCAAAATTTTAATTTAAAAACAAATAATAATTTTGATAAAAATATTTGATTATTGTATTTTTAATAAGTAAATAATTTTTATTGAAATTTTTTTTCATGATTTAGTTCGGGGATTCTATAATTCGGGAATTTTTTACTCCGGATATTTTCTTTTGGAAATTTTATTATTCGAAAATTGTCCCATTCGGAAATTTAGTAGTGTCGTAGATTTCATTTTTCGGGATTTTTCAGTTATCCCTTTCGGAGTTTTTTTAGTCGTCCCATATTCTTATACCCTCTCTTAAAATTATGTAATTTTTCCAAATTTAATTTCGAAAGCATCAAAAGTATCCATTTTCTTTTAAATTGTTTGAAATCTTTTCAAATTATTTTTGACATTTTTTTGGAACTTTTAAATATATTTTAAAATGATTCCCATATTTCCTAAATTTTTTATAAAATCCTGCAAAACAAATTGCCTCAAAAGCTTCCAGATCTTTTTTAATAAAACTTTTTGAAATAAAAATTTTTGTTCGAAACATTCAAAAACCTCCAAGTTATTTCTATTTTTAAAAAATCATTAATCATTGTTCAAATGTTATTTACAAATCAAAATTCAACACTTTTACCTTCAAATTACAATCTTAAAAATTATAAAAATTATAAATGTAACTTTCAAAGCTTAAATTTATCACTCTGAAATTGTGACAATTCAGTTTCAAATGGTCTAATATTGAAAATTGTTTTTTTTTTTTTAATTTAAAAATTCCAAATTGAATGAGTTGAAAATGGAATATTTTATACTAAAACAATACTTGAATGCGATTATGAAATTGAATAAAGGCGTTTATTTATGAATCTATTAATTGTAAGTGATTTTCAAATTTAACATTGCTTATGAAGACTTAGTCGGATTTTTACATTTGTGTAACTACTAAGGCATATGAATTAAATTAGTTCAAATTTTAACGTTAAAATATGTTAATTATGTATACAATTTTGAACAGATCCAGAATCGTCTTGTAAAATCAATTACTGTTCAATTTTTAATACTCGAACTACACTTCAGTTTTTGAAAGTCGCGAGTCTAGCTCAGTTTAGCACAGCTTTCATTTTTTTTTAAATATTAATTTTTCGATTCTAACTTCCGGGAAAGTCATTTCATTCATCAAAAGATTTTCTACCAATTTCGTAGGTAATTAATAGATGTGAAATAGATAATATTTTTATTTTTATAAACAATATTTTTCTTTAATAAAATTGTTGTAATAAAAGCGTTTCGAAGAGTTTTTTTTAATCTTTCGAGAAATAAAATGAATATTCATAGGTCGACTAAGGTTATTTTCTTCACAAAATTTGGCTTAAATCTCATTTTTGCAAGTTGTTTTTACTATAGTACAATTTAGGTTTGTATCTTCGGGCAAAGAAACCCGTTTTATAGTTTGACAATAGTACATTATGATACAAGTGCGGGAAGTTGGTGATTCCTACGAGTTGGACGTTCGCCGCCCGAGCGAAGCGAGGGTAGCAAACGTCAAACGAGCAGGAATCACCAACCCGCACGCGTCTCATATACTATTTTTTGTAACCTCAATCGTAAGCTTCCCAAAGATACACGAAGTTGCACCAGGCAAACTAACCTAAACGGTCAACTTCTCAGCTGACGGAATTCTGACAAAAAAAAAATAAAAGAAAAGCTGACAAATTCTGCAATTGGCTGTAATCTGGCGCGCGATTCAAAATCGAATTAAATTAATTTGATTTTGAATCGCGCGCGTAAAATTTTGACCAATGGCAGCTTATACTGTTGGATCACGCATACGGTGGCTTCAGATTGGTTGTGATAATTCTTGCGACCAATCAGAAACTAGCGGTTCCCTTAATTTCCGTGCGTCGAATACAGCAGATAAACACTTTCCTTCAAAGTATGCTTGGTGGTCAACATTCCCGCATGAAATTTTGTGCGGGAATGTTATGATTCCCGCACACTTTGACTTCATCAAGAATCGGTCATTTTCTGCTCATTTTTTGGTGCATATACTGAGAACTTCCCGTACAGTGTTGCAAAAATATTCTTTATAAATCAATAAGTTGTACTGAAAATTACCTTGAGTGACCCTTAGTTATTATTTTATAAATTTGAAAAAACCAGATTTCAAATGTTTTCTATGAAAAACGCAATCTATGAATGACAGAACAAAATGAGAAACAATAATAGAGTCACTTTATCCAGAAACAATCACATTGCACAAAATGACCTTGAGCGAATATCAAATATATATATTTTAATTTTGACGAAAATCCCGTGTTATTTTCTCACAAAAAAAATAATTTGTGGTGGTGCCAAATTATTAGAAAATAAATCAAACTTGGAAAAGCACACTTTAAAAGAGCTATTGAAACTAAACATTTGTCCAGTTCTTTCAAGCATTCATAATTTTCCATAGTTCTACTTTCAAATTTATCTGAAGATATATGGTTTTAGTCGTTCTAAAATAATGATTCAAGTATTAAAAGACGTTCATTTCTAATCCTGCAACTTTAAACGATTTTAATTTGTAACTAAAGCAACTGAAATGTTTCAATTTAAAATGATCGAAAACTTTCAATTCAAAAATTCTTGCATATTTAAATAGCTTTAAATTTATAAGTATTCAATATACTGAATACTAAACATTTTGAATGTGACAACTATTAAGGCTTTAAAAATGTTTGAAATTGCTATTAACCTTTTGAAGAACATCGTAGCATAAAAAACACCTTTCTTTTCGAGATTCCAAGTACATACATTTTTTATTTTTTGACCTTATACGAAACAAAAATATTTAGCAATTTCTTCAGTAAAATTATGATTTTTGTAGCTGTTTTGTAGAGCAAATAGCACTTCCTTTTGTTAAGAAATCACAACCAAAATAAAAAAGTCCGATTTTATAATTTTGCTTCTTTTCACTTCTTTCTACTCTAAAACAGTTACTAAACGGAAGAATGTTGTTTCTTATATACAGAAAAATGTTTTAAAAAGCTTAAAAAAGGTCAGAGGTTTAAATTGTTCAAAGTATATAATATAAACGCTATAAATTTGAAATTAGTCTACTTTTTCATGTTAAACCTGTAATTATTCAATTTTCAAGATTATAAATTACAATTGCGAAGAATAAGTACAACACTTTAATTAATTTATATTTGTAACCAAAAACGCTTGTATACTTCAATCTAAATGCACTTGAAAACATTCCCTGCAAAAAATATTCATTTAAAATCGATTGACTGTAATTCAAAAATAAAATCGTCAATTGACAATTTTAGTAAAATGCAATTCAAGTCAAATATGGTGAATTGTATTTAATATCCAATTGTTAAATTGCAATTGAAAAATTTGTCAGTGAATTGAATGTCTGCAACTGCAGTGAATTGTAGATATGAAATACAACCAGTGTGCGGTTTTGTGAATGGTTTTATATCATCCAATAGAGGTTAATGGAAAAATGGAGATTGGTCATGCGATGCATCTAATTGCATTGAATCGCACATAAATTTATAGTCCGGAATTGTTTTTAATTGGAGTTTTGCAAGAAAATTTTAATTTATTGAATACTAAAATAATACGTTAATAAATAGTATTATTGAAGAGATTGAAGTGGTTAATTGATAATAAGGAATAAAAGTTGTTACATAATTTGTACCTTTGGACTAAAGTTCAGTAAATATTGATTGTACAACGAGAATCAAAAGTGACTTTGGGCATAAATTAACAATATAATACAAATAATATTTATCGAATTCTGTTGACATCATTCCTTAATGATGAAATGTCACCAATTGCATCTTTACGATTCATTTCCATTTAAATACAATTGGCCTGTTTTATTTGCAGGGTTGAATTCAAAATGCGTTAAATTCAAGATATATTTCGAAAAGAAAACTGAAAGCAGAGGATCTGCTTTCAAAAGAAGCGACTAAAGTAAGAAAGTATTTTCACATTTTAACGTTCAAATTTAAACTTTTACCTTCTTCGCAATGTAGCAATTTCGAATCTCAGAATATGTTATTTTTAACCTAACCTATAACTTATAACAATTTTCCTGTACTTTTAGGGACGACTGAAATATCTCGAAAAATCAAATTCCCGACTCTGTAAAATTTCTCCCTAAACTTACTTTGAACCTAATAAAATTTTGCAAACAAACATATTGCAGGATTCAAATCAGCACTAATTTCTCTCGAATTTCCTTTTTAATTTTTCTAAAATCGACAATTCGATTTTGGAGAACATTTTTTGTAATTAAAAAAAAATACTATGTACATTTTCAATCCAAAAATTTTTAGCTAGAAATATATGTTTTTCAATGATCGTTCTTTTAAATGTAAACAATAATTTTGAAGCACCTTAAAAATTAAAAATTTTGTTTCTTTGGTACAAATATATGATTATTTAAATTAAAATAAATATTTATTAAAGAAAACATTTTTCAGCACTGGTTTCTCTCGAACTTTCATTTTAGTTTTTTTTTTTTTAAATTAAAAATTCGATTTTCGAGAACACGTTTTTCAAATTTGTTCAAAAAGACTGTAAAAAAATCTGTCTCAAGCTTCAGATCTGCAAAAATTCTTCATTTTCTTAAATGCAATCAAGTTGCGGTTCAGTGTAGTAATAAAACTTAAACTTCAAAGTACAAAAAATTATAATTGAAATAATCATATACATATATCATTCATATAAAAATATGAACGTATTAGAAATTATAATATCAAACAAATATAGGCATGATTATCTTTTTGAGAGCATTACTCTCACAATTCAGTTTATTACCATCATATCAGTGCTTCTGTCATTATTAATTTTTCATTATTTTTTCCAAATAATGATGTATTTTCGGCGTACCTACACATTGCGCTATTTATTATTATATTCAGAAGAGCGGTCCTTATGAAGCGATACATGTCAAACTTTTCTAACCTTAAAAAATCGTTCTACTGCTTTACCGTCATATTTTACGATGAGCGAGAAAACTAGCGCTCAACTTCGTAGTACGGTGAGGGCAGCACACGAAGGAATAATAAGGAGACCGAACTGTCATGGGAAACTTTTTCGAATCTGTTAGTAGCAAAGGCACCGTAAGTGCCAGGCCTGTAAGTCGTAATCAGTCTCTTGTGAGTGCGCAAGCGCACCGTGTCCTCTTCTCACGCACAGGAAAAAAGCGAGTGAGACAACTTTTTAAACTGAACAGAATAAAGTATGTTTAGAAGGTTAGGAGAGTTTGTTTTCTTTTTGCAACCGGCAATTTTTTTCGTGCTGTGAAAAGAATTATATGCATGCAAAAGTTACTTATATACGTTTATAAAAAGAGTTTTTTAAGCTTACAAAAGGAGTTCGTCATTAAAGTGGTAAGTATATAATTAGATTACGAAGTTGGTATTTTGATCGCTAAAATAAGAAAGAGTAACCTAAAGAGAGTAACCTCCGAAAAACATATAAACTTTACGTTAATTCCATAATTTCTTTGTCGCGTCTTAGTTTCAAAAGGTACTTACTTATGTTTTTTCTTTCCAAAAATGGTTCACTCTTCTTTCACAAATATTAAAAATATTATTTCTGCATTTATTTCGTATAATTCGTATGATGATCAACAAACGAGCTTAACCTCTCTAACATACTCCATTTTCAGAAGCTCTCTCATTCGCACTTTCACGTACGTGTGAAGAGGACAGGCAAGGACACGGTGCGCTTGCGCACTACTTGAAGGGTGATCACTACTTACAGGCCTGGCACTTACGGTGCCGTTGCTCCTAACAAATCGCGTGTACGGAGATCGGTCTCCTTATTATTCCTTCGTGGGGCAGCACCTCGATATGGCAAAAAATGTGATGTCCTATATATATGGTTCCCCCACTCTAAAACCCCGTACCTCATCTACGTTTACAATATCTTTGGTCCAGCCGAAAATCGTTCCATTTTTGTCAAACTTGCGCATACCAGCTCCACGGCCATCTTGGTTACCATTCAACACAGCCTCCAGCTGTACATTTATTCAATATGGCAGGGTAGCTGGTATCGTTGCTGATTGGCTGCAATTTTTTTTACCAGCGCGTGGATAGACCTGGTGTGAATTGGATCATGATCATTCTCGTTCTGGGGGGTTCTAAACATGATCTAAGAATACACGGTCTGGCCTTAAGCTCTACCAGTTTCGCCCCACTCGCGCGATCAGCCACCGGCCGCCATTTTGTTACCATAGCAACCGTTAGCGTCTAGATCTTCACTCAAACGATTTGAAATCATGAACTGATATTATCATAATACAGACTATGATATCGATATTTTGCATTTATTTATTTGTGCTTTGAGTTCAAAAACAAATTTTTTTTTTTCTTTTCAGGCAATGGTACTTGATTTCATTTGCCTTAAAAGGTAAAATTTTTCATGTGCATTGAGAGGTTATGTTATCCATATTTCCTCTACTTTACAAAGATAATAAGTTATATATTTCTTAATATTTTATATTATGTATCAAATTGTTGTCAAACTAATTTCATTGATTAATTAAATTGTACAATTAGTTTATCTTTTACTTGAAATCTTCTCATGACATTTACGTCCTTTCAAATATACTACATTCTCGCGCACTAACTAATCCAATATGGCCCCCGGTGGCTGAGTGCTTCCTATTGGTTAACTTTTTTTTAGTTGCGCGTGGCTAGACCGTGTATTTTTAGATCATGGTTCTAAAGTAGCTACTAGGGATGTTCGATTCTTCCAGAAAAATCGATTTTTGAATCGATTCTGAATCGAATCATGAAAATCGATTCACTTAAAAATCGATAACAAAAGAATTGATTTTTCAAAAATCGATCTAAAAAATCGTGAAAAATAATTAAATTTATAAGAAATTAAATTATAAATATAATTTTACTTCAAATAGGGAATAAGTTTCAATATGTTTTTACCATTTGTTTAAATAAACTGATGAATAAAATATTTGTGCTATAAATGTTAAAAATTGAATACATACCAATTTGCTAATCCTATATTCATTAAAATCTTCAGTCGATACAAGAGTGCACGTGTCGGCAAAGTATTCTTATGGCATTCCACTGTACTGCATTCAGGCAGTGCCACCACCACCAGCGAACAAAGAGGAGCTGTTTCATTGGTCTTTCTGTTAGTGACAAATATGTCCGCTAGCAGAAAGGCCAAATAAAGGCTTCATCGTTCCCGCCTTCACCTTTCATTTAAGTAATTGAACCTCTGAGTCTGGGATGTGAAACCTCCTTTATAGTTTAGACTGTGTAAACTGTAAACAAGATATGGCTTGACTTGGTGTCACGGTTTAAAAAAATGTGATGGGTGAAAACAAAGAGATAAATGAATTTCAAGAGGTAAAAAAATCGGTTCGCCGATTCATAGGGTAAAGAATCGGTTCACCAAAAAATCGAATAGTAAAGAATCGATTCAAAAATCGATTTTGTAAATTTTAAAAATCGATTTTTGCCAGAATCGAATCGGAATCGAACACCCCTAGTAGCTACCCATAGCGATATGTATGCAATCAAACAAAATATCGATTGTACAAAATAGCATTTGGCCAAAAAGTGATATAGTTTGTGCTGCTCAGTTCAGACTGGGTAAAAGTGTTGACAAGACGGTCGTGCGTGAGGTCACTGATAATGCTAGAAGTGCTCGGTTGGCTGCGTGACGTGCATAACCTATAATTTCTTTTTCGAATTACCTTGCTGGTAAAGATGTGAAAAGTGGGAAATTTAAAACTGTAAATAAAATACGAAAATCGTGTTTAGTACAAAACAGTTGAGGAATAAATTGTTTATTTATAAAATTGTATTAAATAGTGTCTTATTGTGTGATGGATTAATAAACTGGTGACAGTTGAGGATTCGGCAAATGTGATTCGTGAAGGAGACGTGTAAATATAATAGGAAATAGATAAAGATATGTAAGTTTATTTAAATGTGATTGTTATTATTAATAATTTGTTAATGTGTAATGCTTGTGCTGGAAAAAAAGATTTGAGCAGAATTATGTTTTCCACTTTTATATGAAATTATGAAAAAGTGACATTTTGTAATGCTCATCCTCATTTTTGAGGTTATATCATATGTTTTTTTCCATTGAAGAGTTAAATATTAAATAAAGAAATTGATTGATTTTGGAAGAATTGAATTTGCGGAGTGATAAAATTGACAATAATTTTGCAAAATGACTGCTGCATGTCAATTCCGATACAAAATTGCTTTATATATTATCTTGCAGTTTGAATTATACTTATATACATCATATACCAAAATTAATGGAACATGTAAATTAAATTTGATGAAATTAATAATGAAACAAATAAAATTTCAGGATGGACATGAATTTTCATTTTAAACTTTGAAAGGATAATTATGATGAGATGATGCATGTCGAAAGTGACATTCTCCAAAATAAGTGAATGCTGAAGAACTCCAAAAAATTGTAGGGATTCATAAAATCATCCCGAAACATGAAAAAAGAAACAAAATCCGAAGTGGAGAGAGAATTTTGACAATGTTAAAATCTTATTATGAAGGTAATTATAATTTTTATTAAATGTAAAAACAACCATTATAATTCTTTCCGTGTGTATATATAAAAATAATCACTTTTTTGAATTTTTAGCTGTCACCTGCATCAGGGAAAGAAAAGAAGAAGAAGAAATTAAATTATAATCGTGATTATATATAATCATTATAATTAAATATTCTACGAATTATAATAAAATAATAATTCGTATAAGCGAATTACAAGTATCTGCGGTGCGGTTAATATTTGCTCGGAGAAAATGGTTGTTCGGCAATTAAAATATTTACTCGTACGTAGCAGACGTACGACGTAAGGGTACCGTAAGGGTTTTACGTCCATGTGGACTCAAAGCGTAAAAGGTGCAGCCAATTAGAGAAAACCTTTAGATTTGCGCATGGGATTCTACCCTAAGTCAAAGTAAAAAAAATGTACTTCCCCTATTTTGTATTATTGTGTCCATTTTTAAAGCTGAAAACTGTGCTGTCAATCCTTTCTTCTCCTTTTTTCTATTATAACTTTCTTTCAGAATCTGGATTGAAATTGAATGTAATAGTAAGTTATAATATTTAAAATAAATGCACACTTAATGATAATCGTCGTTCTAATTATTTAATTGTGACAAATTGACCCATGATTTAAATAGAAAAAAAATTGAATTATTACAAAATTAAAGAGAGTAATGTTCGAGGTTAAACGCATATTTCTTTTCCATGTCAAAGTGTAAATTAATAATTTTCAATAATTTTGAATTTCATTTTCAACACGTTTGGCGTACGAATGGATAAGTTTATAGAGTCTTGCGAAGGTAAGTATTTTTATATTGATAAAAAAGATTAAAATTAAAACACAAAAAATAAGTTGATGCAATATTATAAGGTAAGATTACGCTCTAATTAAGAACTAAACTAATAACTATGTTTTTAAGTCAGAAGGTAATAAGCAATAAAAATAGGAATCAGGGAGGATATAAAATAACCGCAACATTGTATGATGGAATTTGTCCTCATTATTTTCGATGAAAAGATGAGAAAACTTGAAAGTAAATATAAAATTTATAAAAATAATATCTTAAAAACTATGAAAGGCTTCTTGGAAGTTATTTGAAAACAAAAAAAAATCGCATTGCTACAAATTAAATCTCATTTAATTTTGTAAAATGCCTGAACCAAAACTAAACGCCATATTTTCGGCCTCGATTCTATTAAATAATTCATAAAAGTTAGCGCCGCCACCTCCTTGTGCTCCTACTTATTAAATAAATATTCAGACGAAATATTTGGCATCGTTCATTTGGCATCGTTCCATTCTTCTGACGTCACTTAAAAATACCACGCGAGTACAATTTCTTGTAACCATCAAGAATCTTGTACATTGTTACATTGTTTCGCAAAAACTTTTCTTCAATTTCATTTTTCAAATTTGGGAGACGATCCAGAACGTTTTGTAAAATTTCTCTCGGAATCGTCGTATATCACATATTTTCAGTCGTTCTCCCCCCAAGAAAAATTCTTTCAGTGATTTTTTTTCAGAGTTCCATCCTCGATACTCATTCGACTTTCCTTTAAATGCTGGACGGACTAAAACTAGTGTGAATGTTATTGCAAAATTTCTTTTCAAAAATTCAAGAGGGTCTTCCCAAATGTAGGAAATTGTTTCTAAAATTCCTCGTTCCAAAGCTATGCCCCATGTAAATTATGAATTGACCTATCTAATGCTCATAGAGGTTTAGAGCTGGAATTAAGATACTTTGTTCAGTATCCAGTTCGTGGACGTACAAGCTTTTGATGCTCGATCCCTTTGTATTTTCTTTTCCAGCCTTCTTTGAGCCTTCAATAGGAGCCCTTGGTCCATCTGTAAATTAAAATTTAGTATTAATGGCTGAGTAATATTTAGCAAGTATTATCTTTAACTCTAAACACAACAAATTTTTAATTTCTATATAAAAATATTCAGAACATGAGCAGTATTTGTACTGCAATATTTTTTAACGCGAATAATTCTTTCGTTATAATTTCGCCTTCATATTTGAAAACATTTCCATAGGACAATACATAATTATTGAATTGATTTTGGAACAGGGTGTCCAGCGATTCTAAAAAGAAATTGAAGGACTTTTCCATATTTTCCAGCAACCAGAAATTAAGTTTTTCCAAGTACACCATTTCCATATCAAATAATTTAATAATTAGGTTTCCAAGCTCCAAAAAAAAAATCAAAGAGAATTCCAGTTTTTCCAGTTCGCTGGACACCACGTGCAATCTTCTTTCAAACAAACTGTTTGACGATAGGGACATTTTGAAGTAAAATTGTATACCGTTGAAAATTGCTCAAAATTGAATGTTACTTACTTTTAAAATTTGATGTTGAAAGAGGTGTTCTGCTACTCTTAGCGGCCCTAGATGTCCCCGGTTGAGAGATAATTTTGCTTTTTCGTTTCAAATGAATTTTCTGGTGCAGATTTTGCATTCGGTCGTTTAAAGAAAATGCTGTTGTTGGTACATTCTACACACTTTTTTAGAACCGAGTGGGATAGGGACCGAAGAAAAGAAACTTTTTTGACACACTTTTTCTTTTTATCAGCCATCTTCTGTAAATGTACAATTTAATAAGAAAATAAAAAATTAATTCATTTTTTTCAGATTTTTTCCAGAGCGTTAGTGTGTATATACAGGTATTTCAGAATAACAACATGTGAGAATGTATTTGAAAGATTCTATCCCGGAAATCTTCAACATTCTGTACCCAGTGGGAACATAATGTAAGGACCTAATTTATAACGTTTCAAAAACATTTTTTGAACATAGAAGTCTTCACTTTTTTGCCCACTGGGTAGCTGAAAGTTGTACAGCTCCAATTTTGGAACGTCATAAAATTCTTTCCATTCCAACCCTCAATCAGTCCACAAATTTTTTTAAAGTTCATTCATTCAAACATTTCAATTAATTTGGAAAGTTTTAACACAAACAGGTAAATACAAACTTGAGAAATGTAAATCCTTCATCATGTCACATGTTCATACTATATGTACTTACATAAATGTATATATTTATTATGTTTTATTATACTCACGTTTCATTTCAATCCACTTTACCAAAATTTTTCAAATTTGATTCAAAGGAATTCTTATTTTGCCTTCATTTTCGTAAAACAAATAATTTTCTTCTGCCGGCTATTTCTTCTATTTCGCAGACCGCTTCTTCGTCTTCTTTGCCAGCCTCCTTTTTCCTGTAACGAACGCATTACAAGAGAAAGGCAAGCAAGTGGTTGGTCAAAGGAGTTAAAGCCCTCTGAAATCGCATGCGCACTACTTCATGATCGGCTGCAACTTGCGCGGTTAATTTGAATTCAGTATTGACTGGATACAATTTCTTAAGAGATAAACAATTTATACCTTCATTGTGTTGAAGACAAAGAGTATGCAGGTATGTGTGTGTGTTAGTGGTGGAGTGTTTATGCGAATCTACGTTTTCATAGAAAAGTGTAAGCTTTATTGAAAAACGTGGCCGGCGAAAATAAAGTAAATTTACGAAGTGTATAAGTGTACTTGTGAAGAATGAGAAAACTGTAGGTGAGTGTACAACATTTATTCATGAAACGGATATTCTTTTTCTGGGAAAATGTTTTTATTTTTAGTAATTACTTCCACATAAAGTATTTAATGATGTCACCGAAAAAACAAACAACAAAGGAGGCATTTTCTTGTCAAGGATATTTCGTTTGTATAAAAAGGGGGGTTTCTTTGTAATGTAGCTTGTAGTGGAATTACTGATTTGACACATTTTTCAACATTTTCGATAATGTTTAAAAATGTCAAAGCTACGATTACCTATATGTTATTGTGTAGACAGTATTCAGTATATTTTTTTTTCTTTCGTCCACCAAAAAGAATTATATATTCAATAGCAATATAACTTCATCAGAATGTAAAAAAGACTTTATTCGAATGAGAATAAAAACGTGGATGTGATAGATTACAAAAAAATCATATAATAAAAATTAACTGCCTCTGTGGGACAAATCAGTTAGTGGAAAATCTTTTGCAATTTTCCCATTTTTGAAAATGCAAATGCATCGAAAAATTTTCTTTGTGTTTCTTTCTTCTTTTTTTCGGCAATAAGGCCGGCCGGCAAATGCTACATAGCAAGGCTACAAAATTATTGCATGATAACATTAACAATGAATATAATACAAAATTATTATTATACCTTCAATTTTATTGGGAATATATTTTTATATTTTATTTAATAAAAAAATATTGCCAGGCATGTATCCCCAGGCGAAGAATATTCACCCACGAAAACCCACTTTGGCAAAGGAAGTGGTGAAACCTCAGGTTTCAGAGAAACCACCAGATTCATTACTACTTCCAAAGGGTGTTCACATCTACAAAGGGTTCGATCGATTTTACGAGTCTGATCACCGTTGGCATGTTGTCAGCCGCCCTTATGTAAAGGGCGACCAAGTCTATAGGTTTGTTATTTATTATAACTATTTATTTACATACACTAGAGTCCCGATATGGCCACCGTCTCGGGGGTACCCTCAATGGCCTTCAAGCTAAATCGGGACTCTCCAAACCATAAACATTCAGGGCCGTATGAACCATTTCTGTTAAAGTTTTGTCAAAAAAAAAATATTTTCTTGGTATTTTCGGCGTTTTGATTTTAGATCATAATGAACGTGACAATTCTTGTGCTCGAAAATCTAACTTCATCAAAGTACCGATTTTTATGTATGTACGTGATAGTGTGGTTCTTATTTATATTTGGTGGATTTTTTTTCTCGAATTTCTCTGCTCTCACCCCCCAGTTTTGCTCGAATGTCCAAAAAAAATCTTCAGATTTGAGCAAAATCGGTTAATATTTAGGGGTCGCGCAAAATCCATGAAGTTTCCCATTGATTTAACATGTGGGAAAAAGTCAGCTTTTTGTAAATCTAATATTTGAACCTGATGATATGTTACAAATAATTCCGCGTTTTAGTGTATTGTTCAGAATTTGTAAGAGAATAAGAATCGATCCTAAATTTTGAGGTTGAATAATTTTAAGCCACTCTTATGGATCCCCAAAGAAAACTCCATAAGTGATAAATGTGAATTTTACGTAATATTGCGGTTTATTGACGCTTTTTAAAAGTTTTTTTTTTACATAAATAATCATTGATCAGTAAATTAAGAATACCCAGTAGGGTGGTCCAAAAATGCATTCGAAATTTTTTTTTGAATTTTTATCGGGACACCCCCCAAATTTGTTCGAATCCACCCAAAAATAAATCCACTTTTTTTGTTTTGAAACAAAATGATATTTAGGGGTGGTGCAAGCCCCATGAAGTTTAACATGTATTTCCCATAAGAAAAAAAGACGTTTTTGTCAATCTTATTCAGAATCCTCAATATTATCTCAATCGAGTTGAAACTGAACATTTTTCTTCACAATTAGCCATAGAATACGAATAAAGTATCAATTTTCAAATATCACCTTTATAAGTCTGTTGTATAGGGTCCCAAAGAAACCCCATAAGTGAAAAAATGGGTTTTGCGAGTTTTTGGCGCTAATTATGATTTTTTTGCGTTTTTTTCAAGCGAATTGTTTCTTATACATAAAATATGACTTTATACTGAGAATTAGATATTTAATGAATTGTTTAAACAATTTATTATTGTTTTTGCAATTTTCTCATAGAATGTAGTTAGAAAGACGGGGTTTTTTCACAAATTTTCCACTTGTTGTCCAATTTTCAATTAGAGGGAAGTGATAGTTTATCAATGTTAACAATAGTGATTGTTTAAACAATTTAGTATAATTATTAATAATATTATATTTGAATAATGCTAGAAAGATGCGGATTTTTTTTAAATTTCTGGCTTTTTGTCCAATTTTCATCTGTAGTGAAGTAATAATAAATTCAAGTTAACAAAGTCATTGTTTAAACAATTTATTATAATTATTGATAATATTATATTTGAATAATGTTGAAACGATGCGGATTTTTTTTTTAATTTCTGGTTTTTTGTCCACTTTTCATTCGGAGTGAAGTAATAATGAATTCAAGTTAACAAAGTAATTATTTAAACAATTTATTATACTTATTAATTATATTATAATTGAATAATGCTAGAAAGATGCGGGTTTTTTTTTCAATTTCTGGCTTTTTGTCCAATTTTCATTTGGAGTGAAGTAATAATGAATTCAAGTTAACAAAATAATTGTTTAAACAATTTATTATCATTGTTGATAATATTCTCTTTGCTTAATCGGTAGAATGTTGCGGTTTTTTCTGAAAATTTTCAACTGTTTGTTGATTTTTTATTAGGCGTGACTTAATAATTAATTAGATTTAGCAAAAATAATTATTTAAACAAATTATGATTGTTTATGACTATCTTCATCTATATCGATTGCGCCTGATAGTTGCTATTTTTCGAAAGATTGACATATTTTCATGTTTTACTTTGCTTTTTAAGAATACTCTTAAATGTTTAAACAAATTAAAATTGTTTGAACAATTGAATATTAGTTAATAAATGACTGGGTATTCTCAGCGATATCATATTTTCGTAAAATGGACTGTTTTGAAGCACCACATTTCACTTCATTGAACAGCTCGTATTTCTCTTGAAAAGATAATCGCTTCCTCTTATTTTCCTTCGACATTTTTTTACCTCAAACTAAACACTGAAGCGAATTTACTGCGACAAATTTGCAACTGACGAAATGACTGAATCAGACGACACGATTAACCGCGGGGAATACTGCCCGCTTTTTCCATACACTCCTGCGTTGTTGTGGAGTTGCTCCGCTGACCTACCCTCGCAGAAATTTTGCCGTGGCCCCGACCGGGGCTCGATGTGGCCAAATGGGGCCCCGATCGGGAAGGCAGGTCGGATCAGACCCGTCATGAAACGCACGGCCCAGTCTGGGCCGAACTTGTTAGCCCGATCGGTGTGCCGGGTCAGTGCCAAGTCGGTACCCCATCAGGTCCCGATTGAGTTAGATTGAGTTATAATAAAAATTATGAAGCTTTTTTAATCTAAATAATTAATATGACACAAGATAAATTGAACTGCATTATTTATTAACTTAAAATTATGATAATGGTTTAAGTTTTTCGTTGTTTGCGATTGCCATCCCAAACTTTGCCATTGCTAAATATTGTGCTTATGTGAGAAAGAACATTCTCCTCTGTGGCTTTGAATTTGGCACAAGCCACATCTAAAAATACAATGAGATTTTAGTTTTTGTAAAGAGCTTGAATATTATTCAAATATAATTTAAATTATATAATGTATAAATGATACGTACCTTGCAAGCATGAACAAAACTTGAACTCCTTGAAAACATGTTTTCCCGGAATTTGTTTAACCGCAGTTAGGGTTAAAACGACTTCTCTATTGAAATATTTCTTCATACAATTGTAAAAGATTTACGAAGTCTGGCGTCAATGCTCATAGATAAATCAAGATGAATTTTCAACTAAAAAAGATAAATTGTCAATCAAAAATGAATAGTTTAATTTTCTGTTAAAAAAATTATTGTTCAACCAGAGAGATACATTTTGAACTGAACTATTGGAATATTCAATTAGAATAGTTACCTTTTCAGTTTAAAAAAAAACTACAAAAAAACTAATTTGCCAAAAAATAAGTTATATTTTCAAACAAAGTGATGAATTTTCAACTAATATAATGCTTAACTGGAATAGTTGAATTTTGAACCAAAAAGATGAATTTTTAACTAAAATGATGAATCTTTAACTAACACAATTTAATTTCCAACCAAAAAGATAAATTTTGAACTAAAATGATGGAATATTCAATTTACACTGAAATAGTTGAATTTTAAACCAAAAAGATGAATTTCTAACTAAAATGATGAATCTTTAACTAACAGAATTTAATTTTCAACCAAAAAGATAAATTTTGAACTAAAATGATGGAATTTTCAACTTTAATAGTTTTATTTTCAGTTAAAAAAAAAATTAATTTTTAACAAATAATGAAACAAATTTCCAACAAAATAGCTCAATTTTCAATCAAAGAGATGAATTTTCAATTAAAATGAGTATTCAACCAAAGAAAATTATTTTTCAACGAAAGAGTTTAATTTTTAATTGAGTAATTCAATTCTCATTACGAAAAAGATAACATCTAAACGAAAAATGAATTAATGAAGATTTCATCCAAAAAAGATTTTACATTTTAATCAAAAATAGTTGAATTAAACCAAAAAAGAATTTTCAACAAAAAAGATAAATTTTCAACCAGATACTTGAATTTTCAACTAAAACGATCAATTTTCAATCAAAAATAGAATAGGTAAAGTTTCAGTTGAAAAACAATTTCAAACAACAACAAAAAAACGAAATTTCAACAAAATATTTAAAAACAGCAATATAAAGCTATTTTCGTAAATTTAGAGTTAGTCTTATTCGATTTTATATTGCAGAAAGATGAATCCTGAAAGAAAAATATAGTAGTTGATGTTCCAACCAAAAAATGTTTTCATTTGAAATCAAAATCAGTCGAGTTCAACCAAAGAAAAAATTTTCAACATGAGTTGAATGTTCAACGAAAAAATATTTTTCAGTCAACAGAAAGAGAAAATTGCAAACAAATTGCTGAATTTTCAAGGAAAGGACGAATTTTTAACCAAGAAGATTAATTTTCTACCAAAATGAAATTTTCTTAACCAAGTGAATGAATTTTTAACGAGATACTTGAATTTTCAACTAAAAACGATAAACTTTCAACCAAAAATAGAATAGTTAAATTTTCAGTTAAAAAATTGATTTTAAACAAAAAAAAAAACTAATTTTCAATAAAATAGTTCAATACAGTAATATAAATTTACTTTTGCCAATGAAGAATTATTGTTATTCAATTTTATATTGCAATGAAAAAAAATAAACATGACCTCGAAAAAATTCCCTGACATTTCCAGGTTTTTTCAGTTATATACAAATTTCCTGGAGATTCCAGGTTTTCCAGGTAGGTTAGACACCCTGATAAGTATTACAACATTTTATTCAATTTTCTACATCTTTGTTTTTGTTTATAAATTTTCTGTAAAATAGAAATTGTGAACCAGATAAAAGTGCAGTAAATATATATATATTTTTTAACTAACCTACATGACCAACTATTTGGATGTTAAATTCTGGCCGTTGTTCTGGTGCAGTCGCATTCCTTTTCATTAAATAATATCGTGTTGATGGACGTCTGCCCGAACGAATGAAATTGAGCAATAACTGGCATGGTTCCTTGACAAATACAATGGTTGAAATAATTTTTAACTTTTCACTGTAAAAGA
>CAKNXH010057617.1:24507-46795 GCA_932178445.1 Andricus quercusramuli | reverse complement strand
ATACGGAGAGGATACGATGTGGATACTATAAGGATACGCTGTAGCGTATCCGCTCCGTTCGTTCGGTCCGCCAGGGTAGGGACAATATATGGCGATTTCTGCGAGGGTAGCAGTGATTCTCTCTCGCACCCTTGGACCCCCTTGTCTGTGAAATCGGGAACTGCCAAATAGGGCTCTAGTGTAATTAATAATACGATTTGCACTCATTGTGTTAAACATTGTAGGTATATGAAATGCGCCAATTATAAAAATGTAAATGTGAAATGCAATGCCATGGGTGTAAAATTCGATGGAACGAATGGCGTGCAAGTTAAAACTCAGCACAAGGTGTACTGCAGATTTAACGTGGATGCAGCAAAACAGCGAACTGCACTTGCGGAAGAGAGTGCATGCGTTTCTGATAGTGCGTACAAAACCTTTCAAAATGTGCGAGCAAGGTATGGAAAAAGAAGTAAAACAGTATTTTTTTTTTATTTTTGCTTATTAAATAATATATATTATCTGCTTTAATTCTTTACAGTCACCCGGAGTGGGAGCAGGCGCTGCCCTTTTCAAAATTAAAGGACACAATTAGACGATGCATTCACAGGAACTGCCCATGTATGCCACTCGCTGATTTGGCAAACGTACTGCAACACGATACATGGAGAAAGAGATTCCAGTACTCCACTCAGAAAGCTGGGGATGAAAATACGTCTAGCTCGATGTATCAAATTGACGTAACCAACGTTATTGACGAAGAAGACTTTTGTCATGTCATTTTTCATTCGCCAGACTTCTTGAAAAGAGTACTGGAATTTGATGTTACGGCCGGTGCAGCTGATGCTACGTATAAAACATTGCCGCTACTGAAAGGATGCTACCAGTTTCTCATTTTCATGGTGATTGCTTTCGGAAAGGTATATATATGCGTTTTGAATATTAGTAAAGTGTTGAAGATAAGATAATGTTCTAAATATTCTTTTAATGTTGTGTCATTGATTGCTGAAGTAAATCTTGTATTTATTTCTCACATGTCAGTGCACGCCTTTGTTTTTCGTGATCATGAGCAGGAAAACGAAAAAAGCTTACACTGCCGTATTCAGAGCTATTCGCAGTTTGGAACCAAATTTAAAATTGGAGAAAATTACCACAGACTTCGAAGATGCCCTTAAGAATGGTTTGAAAGCGAACTACCCTGAAATAGTAGAATTCCTTGGCTGCTTGTTTCATCACGTATACGTGAGTATAAAATATGTTAGAATAAGTTTCCTTCAGCATTTTCGGAAAATGGCATTTGGAAAAAATCTATTTAAAAAGCCTTTAATAAAATAGAAAGAATTGAAAAAAAAATAAAATTTCAAAGTTTTACTAAAGCAAAAGTACATTACCAACTTTTCAATGTTCACATAATAAAAATAATATTGAAATTTCAAAATAATTGATTTATTATGGATAATTATCTTTCCAGAATATTGACAAGTGGTGCGCAAAGCATAGACTAATTATGTACGTTAAAAAATATCCTGCAGTGGAGAAATTCGTAAAAAAAAACAAAAAATCTGGCTTTACTCCCGGCGACAGACATAGAGCGTACATTCGATTCGTTGGTAGCAGGTTTGGCAGCGGAAAACCCAGTTCCCACAGTAAACGACGAAACAAAAGAGATCACCCTGCTTGCTCTGCTTGAGGACTTCATCAGATATTACAGAAATACCTGGATTAAAAAAGTAACACCAAATGAGTACTCTGTATTTCTGGAAGACCACAGGACGAACAACGACCTAGAGCGAAACAACCGTACCTGGCACGAGTTAGCAGGAAACCATCCAAGACTGATCGTCTTTCTAGGTGAATATTAATTAAATTTTTGTTCCTAAGTAGTGGCTACGTCAAAAATGCTAATTATATTCCTTTCTTTTTTTATACACAATTTTTGCTAAAAAAGGTTCACAGGATTATAAACAATTTCAAATCAAAGGATTTTAGAATGCTTTTGGGGATTTAAAAAGTATACAAAATAATTGACAATTTTTAATTCTTGAAATATAAAAATTGTAATTCCTTGTCTGAGTTCAGGAATCTCCATAAGTTTCATAACGTTCTTTAAAATCCCTTTAAAATCGTTTAAAATCTGGTGAAATTCCTTTCAATTTAGTAAAATCACTTCATATTTCTTAAAATTACTTAAAATTACTCAAAGTCCCATGAAGTCTCATGAAATCTCTTAAAATTCCTGAAAATCAACAGAAATTTCGTAAAATCCCTTGAATCTCTTCGAAGTCCTTAAAATTACTTAATATCTTATAAAATATCAGAAAATTCACTTAAAATTACTTCAAGTTCAACAAACATGGCCAAATTCTTTAAAATTACTTAAAATCCCATATAATGTCATGAAATCCCTTAAAATTTCTGAAAATGCAATAAAATCTCGTAAAATCCTCGAAATAACTGAATATCCTATAAAATATCCTAAAATCTCTTACAAGTATTCAAAATTCCATGAAATTCCGTAAAATCCCTTGAACCTTTTAAAATTCTTTAAAATTACCTTATATCACACACAATACAATATCTTAAAATTCCTTTAACATCCTACAAAATCTTGTGAAATTCCTTATAAAATTGTTAAGATTCTATAAAACCCAAATAAGTTCTAAAATTTCAATAAACTTCGTACAATTGTTTGAAATATCTTAAATTTACTAAAAATCACATGAAATCATATTAAATCATTTAAAGTTTTTAAACATCCAATGAAATTTCATAAAATCCCTTAAAAGTATTTAAAATTTCGTGAAATCTAAATGATAAGAAAAAGCTGAAAGTACATACAACATTCGTACACAGGAAAATAATTTTTACAACTCAAAATTTTGGAAAAAGAACGTTCAGCCATATAAGTGTAGGTTTTCTCGTTTTCTGATTTTATTTGACAATTCAATCCTAATCTATTCATTGGGTATGAATTTTCAGTGTTTCATTGTCAGCACGAAAAATAATCATTGTGATGTAGTCTTATAATTAAATTTCAAGAGTTTTAAGTGAAGATTGATTCATTAAATGAGTTGCTACATGGTCTTAATAATAATTAAAAATTTTAAAAACAGTTCTACAATTTTTTATTTTTTTATTATTTTGAACAAAAGCAGCTTTAAAAAAATCTCATTTATAAACTAACATCATTTATTAAAAAGAGAAAACTCTCATGATGAACATGTTACAGACGCTCTAGTGAAGATGATGCATAAGGTGCATGTGGACTACAACAAGCGTAGACTCCGCGGAAGCACCTCAAGTAGACTATCTTCAGGAGAGGAATCTCGGAAAAAGTTCCTCAATGTTGGCTGGGAGAGAATTGAAAGCTTGGGAGAGTCCACTTCATTGAGACACCGGCAGCAAGTTATGATGGAGTTCTTGGAGAACTCGGTTCACCAAATGGAGGATTTCCATTTCAGAGTAAATTTTTTGACATCTGGAGGTTAGTAAATTATTTTTTTCTCTCTGTTACCTTCACGTCAACACTTCATAAATTTAAAATGCTATGTATGACAATTTCTTTGATGGAGTGAATATTTGCAGAAGAACCGCCACATAATGGAGAACCAGAAGTTACAGAAACGTGTGCAGCAGTCCGAAATAAGGACTGGTGCGACAGACTAGTCTCCATGAGAGACATACTGCTGACGTGTCCGATATGTGGTAGGGAGTATAACGTAGAGAGGTTTTTTATGAACCACTTGCTGAATAAGCACAACCTTAAGCAATGCTCCCAATGCCGCAAATACATGAAATATGATTGCTCAACACACAGATGTATGCAGACGGTTCAAGTAAGGCACAAAGAACAGCCTGCTGTTCACGAAGCAATCAATAGTGATGGAGTGGATGATGCCCCTTCGACAGCAACTATGTCAGTCTCGCAGCAGAAATCCTTAGAAATGAACCTGGAGTCGCCTTTCATTCATGAAGTAGCTGCTAGTGATGAAGTGGCTGATACACCATCAACAGCAACGGTATCAACCTCGCAGGAGAAATACTTCATGAAGCTGGAGTCGCCTTTGAATGAGGAAGAAGGTTTTAATGATGGAGTGACTGATGCATCAGCATCGACAGCTACTGCCTGTTCGATGGAATCACAAAAATTTCAGTGCATTATTTGCAGTCGGGAATGTCATGACAGCTTGCAGTTGGAGATACATCTGCTTGAATTACACGACGAATTAATTGAGGATGCAGATGCCTCCAGTGTCCTCGAAGATATTGTAACCCTCGAGTTCCATTTAAAGCCTGTCTGTAGGCAACGTGCCTGACTCATAAGAAAACACTAAAAGAGTTGCCCGCAGACAGGAGAATTTTCATTGCGCAAGACCGCGAGTCCCCACTAAAAAGATCTCCGAGTAGTGGGAGGCTGAACTGGGTCGAAAATCGAAGGGGTCCCAGTCGCAGCCTCAGAGAGAGAGTTACGAACTTCCCGGCAAAGGGCAAGGATCGTAAGATCTTCTTGGGAGCGGAGCAAGATTTATTTTGTACCCCGGTCTCATACCGATCTGCATCCAGAGGAGTATTAAAGTTTGTCTGAGGAGAAATCCAAAGATAAAATTTAATTCTTTCATAAAGAGAAATATATTTTAAAAGCGGAGCGAAGTCAACTTCGTAAACCGGTTTAGAAAAATATCTTTCTCAAAGAGCGACCATTGGACTATTGCCTAGAAGCGAAATAACGCCTTTTTCATGCGATTTATTTTCAGAGAACTATTTGTGAGTTTAAGGATATACCTGTGCTTTTGAATGTCGAGAGATACTGCGAATAGGTAGGGATATTTTACCCACGGTGCATTTCTGAGCAGAGCGAGGTCAACCTCGTACTCTGGTCTATGAAATCTCCTCTGTAAAATAATACGGTGGCTATAAATTAGCTATTTACAAGCAGACCCAAGTCTACTTGGTAATCTGGTTGAGAAAATAGCGACATTTATAAACAGCGTGCGAATTTTGACATCTCGTCATTTCCATTAAATTGTGTCCCAACCTATAGTTGAAATTGTGAACGATTGTGCTGTGTACGTCCAGAGAATAGACTAAATACGGGAAAAGTCCCAAGAGTTAAATAAAAGGGTTAGGATTTGCCCTTACTCAGAATTTTAATTTGAAAAGTGATTGAGGCAGCTTATGCTAAGCTCCCTATAAACCCCATAAATCATCACGAGAAGAGCGGAGTCTACTCCTCACTCTTGTCTAAGTGGTGAATTCTGGGCCTAAAAGTAAATGTGCCGAATGCCTGGCAACTGCAATTCTGCTGTAAAGTTTTTAAGAGTGATCTTTAGACCACATTGATTTATCTGCGATACGCTGTAGAATATCCCTCTGACGAGTAAATTATAATTAGTGTTCTCAGCAGTATCTTGCTATATAAACATTGTGTATTTGAATTTGATTTATATTTTATGCTTTAATGCACTATAACATTGTGTTTAGCCTTTAGGCAGATTTTTATCAGTAAATAACTATTGAAATAGACATTTAATCCGCGTATCCCTCGCGTGGGAATAATATTAAAAACGAATATAAAAGATTTATAGAATATTATATTAGAAAAGTAATTTCAAGACTTCAAATACTTTAAGAGTATTCTATTCGCGCCTCCCTCGCGTGGGAAAATTAGCCAGTCGGCTTAGATGAAATTTAATTGAGATTTGCATTTATTTTATGCCAAAGAGTATTTTTTTTTTTACTTCTATATTGAGTAAATATTATACGTAAATCGCGTATCCCTCGCGTGGGACCAAATAAAAATTAGAATGACTGAAATCAGTTTCATAAACGAAAGACTTATTCGTTTTATGTACTAAGATATTTTATTTTACCACTTACATTTAATCTGTGAATAATTGCTTATTACCTGTGTGTCTCATCTCTGAGATTATAGTTATTAAAACTAAGGTTAGTCAGGGACCTAGGAAATTTTATTGTATTTTAGCTAAATAGGTTTATTTTGAATAAAATTTATCTATTATTTGAAATCAAGTTTACTCTCACTCTCGTGAAACCCCTCTCAATTTAATTATTCTCATACACTCTGGGTCGATGACGTCATATCGCCCGATATAGCTAACCTCACTAAAGTTGAGGGTTGCAATATTGAAATAATTCAAGGTGGCAACTCGTGTCTATTGAAGGCTCAAAGAAGGCTGGAAAAGAAAATACAAAGGGATCGAGTATCAAAAGCTTGTACGTCCACGAACTGGATACTGAACAAAGTATCTTAATTCCAGCTCTAAACCTCTATGAGCATTAGATAGGTCAATTCATAATTTACATGGGGCATAGCTTTGGAACGAGGAATTTTAGAAACAATTTCCTACATTTGGGAAGACCCTCTTGAATTTTTGAAAAGAAATTTTGCAATAACATTCACACTAGTTTTAGTCCGTCCAGCATTTAAAGGAAAGTCGAATGAGTATCGAGGATGGAACTCTATGAAAAAAAATCACTGAAAGAATTTTTCTTGGGGGGAGAACGACTGAAAATATGTGATATACGACGATTCCGAGAGAAATTTTACAAAACGTTCTGGATCGTCTCCCAAATTTGAAAAATGAAATTGAAGGAAAGTTTTTGCGAAACAATGTAACAATGTACAAGATTCTTGATGGTTACAAGAAATTGTACTCGCGTGGTATTTTTAAGTGACGTCAGAAGAATGGAACGATGCCAAATATTTCGTCTGAATATTTATTTAATAAGTAGGAGCACAAGGAGGCGGCGGCGCTAACTTTTATGAATTATTTAATAGAATCGAGCCGAAAATATGGCGTTTAGTTTTGGTTCAGGCATTTTACAAAATTAAATGAGATTTAATTTGTAGCAATGCGATTTTTTTTTGTTTTCAAATAACTTCCAAGAAGCCTTTCATAGTTTTTAAGATATTATTTTTATAAATTTTATATTTACTTTTAAGTTTTCTCATCTTTTCATCGAAAATAATGAGGACAAATTCCATCATACAATGTTGCTGTTATTTTATATCCTCCCTGATTCCTATTTTTATTGCTTATTACCTTCTGACTTAAAAACATAGTTATTAGTTTAGTTCTTAATTAGAGCGTAATCTTACCTTATAATATTGCATCAACTTATTTTTTGTGTTTTAATTTTAATCTTTTTTATCAATATAAAAATACTTACCTTCGCAAGACTCTATAAACTTATCCACTCGTACGCCAAACGTGTTGAAAATGAAATTCAAAATTATTGAAAATTATTAATTTACACTTTGACATAGAAAAGAAATATGCGTTTAACCTCGAACATTACTCTCTTTAATTTTGTAATAATTCAATTTTTTTTCTATTTAAATCATGGGTCAATTTGTCACAATTAAATAATTAGAACGACGATTATCATTAAGTGTGCATTTATTTTAAATATTATAACTTACTATTACATTCAATTTCAATCCAGATTCTGAAAGAAAGTTATAATAGAAAAAAGGAGAAGAAAGGATTGACAGCACAGTTTTCAGCTTTAAAAATGGACACAATAATACAAAATAGGGGAAGTACATTTTTTTACTTTGACTTAGGGTAGAATCCCATGCGCAAATCTAAAGGTTTTCTCTAATTGGCTGCACCTTTTACGCTTTGAGTCCACATGGACGTAAAACCCTTACGGTACCCTTACGTCGTACGTCTGCTACGTACGAGTAAATATTTTAATTGCCGAACAACCATTTTCTCCGAGCAAATATTAACCGCACCGCAGATACTTGTAATTCGCTCATACTAATTATTATTTTATTATAATTCGTAGAATATTTAATTATAATGATTATATATAATCACGATTATAATTTAATTTCTTCTTCTTCTTTTCTTTCCCTGATGCAGGTGACAGCTAAAAATTCAAAAAAGTGATTATTTTTATATATACACACGGAAAGAATTATAATGGTTGTTTTTACATTTAATAAAAATTATAATTACCTTCATAATAAGATTTTAACATTGTCAAAATTCTCTCTCCACTTCGGATTTTGTTTCTTTTTTCATGTTTCGGGATGATTTTATGAATCCCTACAATTTTTTGGAGTTCTTCAGCATTCACTTATTTTGGAGAATGTCACTTTCGACATGCATCATCTCATCATAATTATCCTTTCAAAGTTTAAAATGAAAATTCATGTCCATCCTGAAATTTTATTTGTTTCATTATTAATTTCATCAAATTTAATTTACATGTTCCATTAATTTTGGTATATGATGTATATAAGTATAATTCAAACTGCAAGATAATATATAAAGCAATTTTGTATCAGAATTGACATGCAGCAGTCATTTTGCAAAATTATTGTCAATTTTATCACTCCGCAAATTCAATTCTTCCAAAATCAATCAATTTCTTTATTTAATATTTAACTCTTCAATGGAAAAAAACATATGATATAACCTCAAAAATGAGGATGAGCATTACAAAATGTCACTTTTTCATAATTTCATATAAAAGTGGAAAACATAATTCTGCTCAAATCTTTTTTTCCAACACAAGCATTACACATTAACAAATTATTAATAATAACAATCACATTTAAAGAAACTTACATATCTTTATCTATTTCCTATTATATTTACACGTCTCCTTCACGAATCACATTTGCCGAATCCTCAACTGTCACCAGTTTATTAATCCATCACACAATAAGACACTATTTAATACAATTTTATAAATAAACAATTTATTCCTCAACTGTTTTGTACTAAACACGATTTTCGTATTTTATTTACAGTTTTAAATTTCCCACTTTTCACATCTTTACCAGCAAGGTAATTCGAAAAAGAAATTATAGGTTATGCACGTCACGCCGCCAACCGAACACTTCTAGCATTATCAGTGACCTCACGCACGACCGTCTTGTCAACACTTTTACCCAGTCTGAACTGAGCAGCACAAACTATATCACTTTTTGGCCAAATGCTATTTTGTACAATCGATATTTTGTTCGATTGCATACATACCACCCATAGCTACCGTCGTAGAAAGTTTGTTGTGTGGAGCTCCGTGAGTGAATGTTTAAATTAGTTGACTCTAAATCACGGCGTGTTGACTTTTCACACCTGTCTGTAGGCTTTAATGTACTCTGAATTAGTGGACAATGATTTTGTGGAACTAGCACTGCTTATCTTGTCTTTTTACTGCTATTTGTGACGTCACGGCTTTGCTTTGGAGCGGAAATACTGCTTGTTGAAGGCTTTCTCTTGTTTTCATGCTTGCGGTTTGATTTAGTGATCTCTAGCTGTGGTATGTGCGTGCGTATTTCTGGCGTCTAAGCACTTTCGCCCCTTTTCTACGACGCCACGCTATGTATAAAATTATTGCTTACATATCGTACAAGAGTCTATACCGTATGTTCGCTCCTTCCTTTTATTTCCTAGCCTACTACCTCACATAACCCTACCTCAACTGTCATGTCCTTTGTTAATTCACTTATAACAGTAGTTTTCTTATTTTGACATTTGATCCTTTTTTGGTTTATCCCTGCTTTATTTTGCAGCCTTACTAATTTAGCTGCGCAACCTGCTTCCTTTTATTATTTTATTACTTATCCAAGTAGTAATTTTGATTAATTTTGTTTTACAGCCTATAATACTAATTCCTCATTTTTGTAGTTATGCTTAATTGTAGTTTAAGTTAGCCTGTTTAGGGGTGAGGCCTGTGAATCGATATTTGTTGTTCGTGAATTTACTTACCTCACTAAATAAAATTTACCTCACTACATAAAATTTTTTCTAGGTGCATCTATCAGCTTAGTGTAATGCCCTCTTTCAAGAATTTTACTGGCCCGGGGAAAAATAGAATTCCCCTGGGTGATTCCCAATCTGCCTCTAAGGGAGCGTCCATAAACCACGTAGCCTGTTCTTCTTTTGTTTGAATAAAGACGAAAAGACAATTGCCGTTAAGTGATAAAGGACACAACGTTATAAACAAAAGAAAAGCAGGCTACGTAGTTTATGGACGTTCCCTAAGGGTAGAGGCTTTAGGAGGGACCTCCCTCCATGAGACCGGGCTGATACGGGGAAAAATGGTGTGATTAAAGCCAGTGGTTCAAATGGAATCCCACCTCCGTCTACGGGTTCTCCAAAAGGAGTTAGTAATAAAAAGAGGAACCATCGTTCTCCTAATGTGCCTCAGGAGGTTGGTGCCCTAAAAATGGGTTTCCGTATGGGCGACAGAAACGCGCGACTTGATTGGAACGAAACAAGTCGCGCGATTAGTGATTCATGACGGGTTTCCTACGGGGCGGCTGGAGGCAAGCACGAGATCAACTAAAACAGATTAATTTTCAGCCAAAGGCTTCATCTTGGCCCCAAAAATTGATTTTCAACCAAAAGACAAATTTTAAACGAAATACATAAATTTACAACATAACTCTTTAATATTCAACCAAATAGTTCACTGCGCTTATATTTCTTTCATCCCTGACAATTTTCAACTGAATAGTTGAATTTTGAAGTCAAAACAGATCAGATTTCAACCAAAAATAGAGTAGATAATTTTGTGCACAATTTTTGTATTTTCAAGCCAATCAGATGAATTTTTTTTTTGTAGTCTAAAGAAATAGTTTTTAACAAAAAACAAGGATTTTGATCTAGTTTATTTAAAGCAAAAATAGTTGAATCCTAAACCAAAAAGATGAATTTTAAACAAAGAATATTACCTTTCCATCAAAAGGATCGAAAAAGACAAAAATTGCACGAAAATACAAGAATTTTTAACCAAACAGTTGCCTGTTTTCACCAAAAAAGATAAAATTTATAACAAAAAAGATCAATTTTCAATACGAAAAAAAAACGAATTTTCCGCATTGTGAAGCCCGCGATAATATAAGTAGGAATTTTCATCATTTGTAGGTTAAATAAAAAAATGTTGAATAAACCTTGATTTTCATTTTTAAATCTTCAAAAATTTCAGGTTTTAAAAATTACGTTGAACATACATTAGCCAAACGTTGGATATTTTGTAATTTCGGGAAAAGATTATGAAGCCTGCGAAAAATGAATAGGAATTTTTATAATTTACAGATTAAATAAAAATTTTTAAATAAGCATTGAATTTAATTCTTATATCTTCAACAATTTTAGGACAAGTTATATTAATTTTGAATCATCCATAATTGAAGGGTAGAAATGCAAAAGGAGTCAAGCGCCATTTTTCACTTTTTTCAGGAGAGACTAAAAACATGTTGTAAATTCAGCGGGACCATTTAAAAAAAAAAATAAGAAAGCACTTTCGAGATACTTTCATGCTCTATCGAACTAAAAAAAGTTTGCTCAGGAAAAGCTATCCGGTTTCGAGAAATTGAATGAAACAGGTCACGTTTCGAGGTTAGATTTTGGGTCCGTATCGACTTTTAACATCTTTCAACATTCATTGTGGATTCAATTTGCAGTTTAAGAAAAAAATAAAAGTTTGAATTCTAGCTATTGAATGGACGAATTGATTTCCAAAAAGTTTGTTAAAAAAAATCATGCAGTTTCGCGAAATTTGAAAATCCAATTATGGTTTCGAAATGGTATAAAACTGACATTTCAACTTCAAAATAATGACGATAGCAATAATAATTTTGCATATTTCCAGAAAATGAGGAATTGGGTTTCAGGTTTTTCAGTGCTGAACGGAAGGGACCCAATAGTAATTAAAAATAATTAACCAGTGTCGAGAAAAATGAAATTAGGTTTTTTACTTTGTGGTTAGAAAAGCTTCTCGGACTGTGAACACAAGAACACAAGTTTTGAAAAATGATGCCCCAAAAAAATCCTTTGGCAGGCTTGTGTAATAGAATTTATCTGATTTTTTGAGCTAATAAACACGATTTCGAAAATTTGGCGCTTGACTCCTTTTGCATTTCTACTCTTCAATTATAATAGATGGTAGACAATATTTTCGAAAACTCAAGTCGCGTCAGCTGGGCGGCTAGACTGCTTCTCGAGCAGTCTAGTCGCCGCGATTTACAGCCGCCCTTGTTGTCCCTATAGACCGTAAGCCCATGACATAAATCGTGTAATTATAGGAGCAAGGACAATTTTCACCTGACAGGTTCGGCTTACGATGACGAACGTAAAAATGCGTGCCTTAAAGGTCTGAGTGGGGAAGGTAAGCGGTGGCGAGCTGGCAAAGGTGCCAATTTTTATGGTTCATTGCTGTGACTCGAGCAAGCTTGAAAATTTGTGTACATGTAGAAGATAACATATAAATAGCACCTACGAATTTTCAGGCACTTACCTGGGTCAGAAAGTGCTTTCAGGGACCTTCATAGTTGCCGGAAATGCAGGTAAAATTTCTTGATATTGATTTTACAGGAAAAAGTTTCAAACAAAAGTTGGTCTGCTTCGAAAGATGCATATTTTCATTCTTATATCATTTTTTGATAAAATTGATACATTTATAGAAAACATCGATTAAAGAAATATGAGAACAATCAAAAGCCGTTCTTCTGTGCAGCAAGTCATTTTTTCGAAAATTATCAAGAGAGTAAAAATACTCCGCTGCAGGTGTACTTCAACATTACTGATAAATATTTTATTCAAATGTTTATATTTACCAAGTTATGTGCGTTTTACATTCTTTCTCCCATTGTTCCTTTCACGTGTTGAATCTTTAGCAATTCAAAAGAAGGTGTTCTCAAAATGAGTAGGGTAAGTTTGGGTATTAAAGCGGAAAAAAGTCAAGACGACTTTTGAAGATAAAAAACAAGTGTTTGAATGGGAAATTCGTTACGCATTAATTAGTTAAGAAATATTTGGTATTTAATCAATAGAATTCATTCGTTAGAACGTGAAGAGAAATTAGATTTACGTGAAAAATGCGAATCTAAAAAAAATCTTCCATGTAGATATGACTGCGGGTTTGCATGAGCTACTGCGCGTCAACTACTGTGGTAACCCAATTACTACGCTGGTAATACTGCTATTTAATTTCAAGTGAAGTTACCAATAATTTAGGAGATTTAAACCTTGTAATTATGTTTTCTATTTTTGATCACATGGATTAAAAATCACTTAGGTGAAAGGTACACTGAGACACTGACAGGCATTATCACGGGCGACTAAGTAAGGGTAGTTTTGAGGTTATGATATAGCGCCTGGAAAGCCGCTGTAAAACATGCAACAAGGCAAATCGTGTGCCAAATACTAATTTGGCCAAAAATATATAGAAATACGAGCATGCGAGATTCAAATTGCAACAAATTAGTTAAAAACATAGTAACTGCTGTTGATTTATTGATGATAATTAAAAATATATCACATAATAATTTTCTGAATTGTTTCAAAGCATTATATACATTCAAAACACTCTAAATCATTATTTATCTTCGAAACCGCAATAATAGGAGCATCCACGGTAATACGCACACTTACCCTACATCAATAGTGTAAGTCTTGTGTAACAAATTGGCGTCAGCAAATTTCAAGTAAAATAATAACTTATTCTCCTATACACAATAATAATCAGAGTCACGTTTTCAGCTCCTAATTATCGTAGAAGGTTGTAATAAAGCTGAATATTATTCTAAAAAATTAAATAACAAAATCGCTTTACTTTCACATTTACATTATTAATTATTGTTAAAGTTTATACTTTTTCCGTTGGAATGTATTCGATCTTACATGCATCTTTACTTGCATGTACTCATTTTGAGAACACCTTCTTTTGAATTGCTAAAGGTACGACAGGTGAAAGGAACAATGGAAAAAAAATGAGAAATGCGCATAACTTGGTAAATATAAACATTTGAATAAAATATTCCTCGGTAATGTTGAAGTACACCTGCAGGGGTACAGTTTTTGATTGTTCTCATATTTCTTTAATCGATGTTTTCTCTAAATGTATCAATTTGATCAAAAAATGATATAAGAATGCAAATATGCATCTTTCGGAGCAGACCAACATTTGTTTGAAACTTTTTTCTGTAAAATCAATATCAAGAAATTTTATCTGAATTTCCGGCAACTATAAAGGTACCTGAAAGCACTTTCTGACCCAGATAAATGCCTGAAAATTTGCAGGTGCTATTTACATGTTATCTTCTATATGTGCACAAATTTTCAAGCTTGCTCGAGTCACAGCAATGAACCATAAAAATTGGCACCTTTGCCAGCTCGCTACCGCTCACCTTCCCCACTCAGACCTTTAAGGCACGCAATTTTACGTTCGTAATCGTAAGTCGAACCTGTCAGGTGGAAATTGTCCTTGTTCCTATAATTACACCATTTATGTCATGGGCTTACGGTCGACTACTGTCGCGCGTCGGGTATTGCGCATTAGGAAAGGGCGCCATAAGATCCAATGAGAAACAGTCATAAACTGGAATGCGCGATTAGATTCGCGCGACTTGAGTCGCCCATACGGAAGCCCGCCTTAAAGATTTCAAGAAGAACACAAAACAAGGGTTCATTTTCCCCTTCCAACTCTTCCATGGTGAAATCACCTCTGACACTTCCAACATTCGCTTCTCTAAGACCTTTCAGGAAAATTTTCGGGAATGGCCAAAATCAGGTCAAAATATTCTGCGACGACTGGAGGGATGCTATCATTTTGCTCGACTTTGCGGATCTTAAGGTGGGGTGCCACAAGATCTTTATCCCTAAACCTCTGATCAGGAAAAAGGCCTTCATCAGAGATGTGGCCACCACCTATTCTGCGGGAAATATTTATAATCGCATTAATCCACCCATAAAAAAACTGTTCTCGCGGTTGGACGCAGAATTAGCCAGGACGATTCTCCCTCGGACATGGTTGAGTTCTTATTATCTGTGGGGAAAGTTCCTCGTACCATCTTTCTCTCGGGTCTTTCTTTTTCCCTTAAACTCGCTATCCCCCCGCCGCGAAAGTTTTTTAGGTGCCAGTGCTTCAGGCACGTTGCCAACCAATGCAGGGGCACTGGATCTGTGTGTGAATTCTGTGGTGAGTTTCACCAGACAAGTGAGTGCACTCTGTATCATATTTGTAAATATTAGATTATCTCCAAGTATATTTAGGCAGCTTATTAGTCTTAGGCTTTCCTTACTTACTTTTATTTCGGTAAGGTTATCTTGTAATTAGGTTTTGAGTTAAATACAATCTTAGTTTCTCTCTGGGCAAAATCCCTTTTAGACTTTTCCGGGCAAATAATCGTGGAGACTAATACTAGGTCCCTTAAATTTGCCAATTGGAATGCACATAGTGTATGCAGGAAAGAAGCACAAATCTCTGCAATGTTGATTGAATTAGACCAAGATATCTTGTGTGACACTGAAACGGTCTTTCCGAGGGGCTATTCACTGGGAAATCAAGGGTACTAATGCCCATTTAACTTTATTAAAATCTTTGAAATCAGTATGAACTCGATGAAGTCAGCGATTACGACTTTTAATATGAACAGAATCTTCTAATATTAGTTAAGCTTGGAGATCACTGGGAAATCATCTGAAATCATTTTGTCATAACTGAATTCAAGACTGAATTCAGTGGAACACTGAATTCACTGAGTTCGAAATCAGCGAAATCAGTTGAACTCTACGTACTGCTTGAAGAGGTGACTGTGTCAAAACTATAGTACGGACACTACGTATAGCGTTTACATGCGCCGAGAGTGTGCGTATTGGTCTCGTTGTTTACCGTGAAAGCCCGTTGAAGGCGGTTGAAGGGTGTGTTGTGTATTCAAATTTATTTGGCTTAGATTTGATCAAATTAATTAAAACTCAATATTTTCATGTACAATTTATTGTGGAATCTAAATTTTAGGGCCTAAAGCACTTCTAAAACCGCCTCCAACGTTCATTTGGATGTTTTTACGAATTTTTCTAAAATTGCTTGCATCCAGTTTCGTCCATATATTTCTTTTACTGTTAGTAACAAGACTCTGAAATAAGTTTTCAAAACTGACAGACTTTTGCATAATTTCGAAAATCATTTATTTGAGAATTTAGAAAAAAAGATGTTTGTCATTTCTATAGTACAAATATAAACTTTCTAAATTGGTTTATAGATTATAATTATTTTTTTGAAGAGAACAAAAATTTCCAAAATGAATAAGGGTTAACAAACATTATAAAACCAATTATTGCTTTTCAAGTTTATTAGTGGGCCAACTATTAGAGAAATTGAAAAATAAATAAATTTGTTCAACAATTTGTTTTGAATCTTATTCATTTTAGCAAACTTTAATCTCGTCAGAACAAATAGTAATACTTATAAAAAATAAAATAAGTTGATATTTTTACTGTACACGCGTGGTTTACTTTTTATTGTAAAGGAAGTATATCAATGTAAAGAAATTTAATTTTGAAAATTTTCGTGAAAAACATAACAAAGAATAATCAAGGTGTTAGTGAAGGTTATTAGGAACTCAAAATTGCGAATCCTCAGAAAATTCTACAATAAACGATCAGATAATACTTATATTGCTATATAACTTGCTATATCAATGTGTTATTTAAATATGAAAATCAATTGATCTGCTTAAATATTGCTAAATATATATAACTTTTAAAATATAATATTATATTAATCAAGGTATTAATTATATATTATATTATATTTAAAGAAGTCTTATACATTGAATTAAATGACTTATAGGACAAAAGTGAATTCAGTGGATGAGAACTAAATTCAACCGCCGACTAATGAATTCAGCGGATGATCACTGAACTCCTCTGATCTCAGCAGGCGAGAAGTGAACTCAACCAGAGATGAGGTGGACTCCGCTGACGTAACGTGAACTCACTGCGGGTATAAACTGAATTCATCAAACCTAGCGTGAACTCAGTATTAATTTTATTTAGCAAGGAAATCATAGGAAATCGATGAAATCGTAGGATAGGTTCTGAAATCGTACTGTCTGATTTCCGAGTGAATAGCCCCTCGGATCCTTCTTATGATACTGTCTGGGAATTTCCTGGTTATATCACACATAGATGTGACCGCTCCCAGGGCAGGGACGGTGGCTCTGCTATTCTTATTAGGAGAGACCTCCTCATTAGCTCTTTAGACCTTCATGTCGATTGGCTTACTGAAATTAATGCGGCCGGGGTTGTGGTTTCCACATCCTTTGGATCCGTATCTGTTTTCCTATATTACAAAATTGATATGTAGATTCTGGTCGCTAGGATCGCTCATAGCCTTAGCGTTACAGCGTTATACCAGCTCTATTGCGCATGTCTTTCAACGCATTTGTGAATGGTTATTCGGGCAGCGTGAAGAGGAGCATCTCTTTGGCAGAGAGAAGAGAATAATTAGCTATTCTCTTGAATCTCACTTCTTCGCCAATGCCAAGGCTCTACTTGAAGCTCTACTGTGCATGTGTCGGTTCTGATTTCAATGCAATCTTAAATGGTGTGGTGGTGTTTTGTTGAAAATTCGTCTTTCCTATATTGAAAAGCAGCTTGAGTAACCGTAAGGCGATCTCTGGCATGGCTTCAGGCTTGTTTATTTGAACTAGAGATATTCGTTTTCATAAGAAGCTTAGTGGAAGTACATGCATGTACACTTCGGTATACATACGATTCCTTTGACGCATTTTTTTAAAATAAGGCTTTTCATCAACATTTCATTCGTATTTAAAAAAATTAATTTTCGATTAAACGTTTCAGTCACAGTTCATCTATATTTCAAAATGTTTTAAAATTTGCAAATTTTGAGTACCGTTTTTTTAAAATTGAAGCTTTTGAGATTTCGGAAAGATTTGCGTGTTTGGATTTTTTAAAATAAATTTTGTTATTTTTTATTTAAAAACAAACTTTACATTTTTGTTTAAATTTTCAGAAGTACCATTTTTTTTAATTTTTCTGATATATCGAAGAAGGTTTTATATCTTTGCTAAAACTATCTGTAAACAATTTCCAGCCGGTAAGAACGACTTAAAAAATTGTGTTAACAAATTAATGAAAAAAAGTTCTTTTCCGGATTGGGAATGTTCAGCTCGTTGAAACCCAGAGTTTTTGTATAAAATTTGAGAGAAATAAAAGTTTTATAACTGCCATTTGAAGGAAGATGCTATTTGGCAATTTAAAAAAGAAATTTCACAGTTTGGCTATTCATCAACGAACAGGCTTAATTCTTTTCAACGGAATCAACTAAGAATGCCTTTCCGCTGACTGTTTTATATAATACTTAGCAAATTTTAAAGCATTATCAATTATTTAAACCATTTTTATATACAAATTCAGAGTTTGTCTATTTTTCAACGAATAGACTCAATTTGTTGAAAAAATAAACTAAGAATATCTTTCCGATGATTCTTTTCTATGGTACTTTGCAAATTACCAAGAATGATGAATTATTTAAACAATTTTTATAAACGAATTCACAATTTGTCTAATTTTTTAGCGAATAGGCTCAATTTGTTTAAAAAATTAACTAAGAATATCTTTGCGATGACTTTTCTATGGTGCTTTGCAAATTCCCGAGAATTATGATCTATTTACACAATTTTTGTAAGGAAATTCAGAGTTTGCTATGTTTCCATGAATAGGCTCAATTTATTCACGGAATCAACTAAGAATGTATTTTCGATGAGTTGTTTCCATGATGTTTTGCAAATTCCCAAGAATTATTAATTATTTAAAACTTAAGATTGTTTCATAAGAAATTTTGTTTTTTAACGAATAGGCTTAATTTTTTTACAGAATTAACTGAGAATGCTTTTCGGTGACTCTATAGTACTTTACAAATTCCCAAGAATTATGATTTGTGTAAACAATTTTTGTCAGGAAATTTAGAGTTTGCTTATTTTTTAACGAAAAGGCTGAATTTTTTTTAACGTAATCAACTAAGAATGCTTTTTAGGTAACTGTTTCATATTATACTTTGTAAATGTATAATTATTAATTATTTTAACAATTTTCATAAACAAATACAGAGTTTGGCTATTTTTCAACGAATAGGCTTGATTTTTTTACATAATTATCTAAGAATATCTTTTCGAAGACTTTCTTCTATGATGCTTCACAAATTCTCAAGTTTCGTTAATTATTTAGACAATTTTCATAAACAAATTATGAGTTTGGCTATTTTTCAACGAATAGGCTAAATTTGTTTACGGAATCAACAAAGGATATATTTCTAATAACTTTTTCCTACGATAATTTCCAAATTTACAATAATTATTAATTATTTAAACAATTTTCATAAAAAATTCAGTGTTTGGCCATTCTTAGCTTCCATAAAAACATATATGCAGCTATAACCTATTCAATAATAAGTACAACTTTTCTATCTGAACTATGATATTAAAATCAAAACCATTTCAACATTTTAAAGAAATTCATTTTTATAAGAAAATATATTCACTATATGTTTCATAAGAATTAAAGAATCAATACAAATTTTAATAATGGTAAACATTTTTTTCATTAATTTCAGTCTTTTTTCTTTTTTTTAATTGGTTCCAGTACTTTAATAATCTCTTCAGTAGACTGATATTTTCATATAGAAGTTAGGAGTTTGGCCATTTTTCAACGAATAGGATTAATTAGTTTTGGGTATGAAGAAAGAATGTATTTCCAGTAAATATTTTGTACGATACGTTGTAAATATACGATAATGATTGATTATTTTTACAATTTTCATGAACATATTCAGAGTTTGCCTATTTTTCACGGAATAGGCACAGTTTGTTCACGGAGTCAATTAAGAATTTCTTTCTGATGACTCTTTTCTATGTTGCCTCGTAAATTCACAATAATTATTAATAACTTAAAAAATTTGTATAAACAAATTCAAAGTTCGGCTATTTTTCAAGGAATAAGCACAATTTATTTACGGCGTCAACTGAGAATTTTTTTCCAATTACTCTTTTCTATGTTAATGTTTACATTTGCAAGAGTTATTAATCAAGTGCAGCGATCAAGAAAGGGCGTCTCCGCCTGAAATTCGGTAAAATTATTGTCCACAGACAGAAAGTGGAAGAAAAAAAAGGTGCGAAATAAAAAAATAAAAAATACTATTACATTAACCTGGTAAAAGTCGACATATTTTGCTGATATAATTAATAAATCCGATTATTAGTTTAAGTAACAATTAATAAAAATTACATTTTTCAACGCTCAATAACTGGTGAAATGATTTGAAATGTTTACAGTATGTTCAGGATACATGTGCAACACCTCCAAAATCAATCAAACACGTAAAAATTGCATTTCTTCACTTATATTTAATAACAAATGGCAATCAATTAAAAATGTCTTTCCGATGACTCTTTTCTATGTTGCTTCATAAATTTACAATAATTAATAATAATTTGAACAATTTTCATTACAAAATTTAGAGTTTGGCTATTTTTTAACAAAAAATAAATTTTTTTTACAGAAAATAACTAAGAATATCTTTCCAATGACTCTTTGTATGATGCTTTGCTAATGTAAAAGAAATATTAATTATATAAACAATTTGCGTAAACAAATTAAAGCCTCGGAAAGCAGAACCGAGCGAGCGATCGGCCTAGTAGGAAAGGGAGGGGATAACGCGATAGACCGAAAGATTCGAGCTCCGAGAGTCAAAATTTTAATACGTGTTTTGAAACTTACTCGCGATATCTTCGAAACTAACAAGAGATTTCTTAATGAAATTGTGACGGATAACTCTTCTTACCTTAGCGAAGCTTTCGGACAAAAAGCGAATGAACAACTTATAGTTAATAACATTTTAATTATATGTATTCCTATTGAGATTTGTGCTAAAATTCCAAGATTTTATAAAATTGTAATGGTGATTTTTTTTAAAAAGTAAAGAAGTTTTTCTGAAAATTTGACATTTTTTTATTAATTATTATGGGAAATACGTGAATAAATATACAACTGCGTCGCGGCATGAGGACGAAACTATCACGAGCGGCTAGTTTCAACATCGAGAAACAAACATGAATTCAGAAAAATCTGAACAAATTACTATGAAATCCCGGCAAACTCATCGCAGCTGGTAATAATTGTTAAAATCCTATAAAATATGTGTGATTACATTTTTAAATAAAGGCGAATCATAAACCTTATTTTAGCGATGAAATGAGTGAATAACTACAAAAAATTTTAATTTATGATTGAGCAAAAAATATTGTTGAGCTATGTGTTCGTCGAGTAAAATACAAAGAAATATCACATGGTCATTTGAAGTTTTGAACCACGAACACTGCACGAAGAGGAGTTCACCGCGACCGTTACTGCCAAGTCCGCTGCCGTCGCGCAGAACTTGCGAGTGGGAGGGAGGCAGAAGCTGTTTCTGCGCTCGCATGAACCATTGCGGGCGAACCTCAACCGTTCCGGCGCGTGACCGTAATACGCAGCGCAGCAATAGTTACTCCACTCGCAGTGATAAGTACGGTTTACTCCGCAAGCATTACTGCGCGCACCGTTTTTTACAATGTGGGTAAGCCTGGAAATACTCATTGAAGGCTCATTTAACAGCCAAAAGCCAAATTTTGGGCTCTGCATTTTTTTTTAAACGCACGGTAATCTCAGCTTTACGTCAAGCTAGCAGTTCCATGGCAGAAATATTGCTTACATTAATTTTTTCCTTTTCACAGGAATTGAGGGCTCATTTAAGGCTCTTGCATGGCCTCCAGCGCAGTTTTTCAAAAACAACCCCTATCACAGAAAAGTACCCTAAAAAATAAATATCCACTAATCGTGAAAGTGAGTACTGAAGAATTGAAGGCTCATTTTAGGCTCTCCAACGCCACCAAAATCAATATTCCAAAAACATCCCTGAACATAAAAAAACTACAACTTGCACAAAAGTGCTGATAATTGCACTAAATATGTCTTAATGATAAAAGTGGATACATCTGAATTGTAGGCTCATTTAACATGACCTCCAGCGTAGATTTTCAAAAACAACCCCTATCAAGAATAAAGTACCCTAAAAAATAAATATCCACTAATCATAAAAGTTAATACATAAGAATTGAAGGCTCATTTTAGGCTCTCCAACGCCACCAAAATAAACATTCCAAAACATCCCTTAACATAAAAAACTACCCCTTACACAAAAGTGCTGATAATTACACTAAATATGCACTAATCATAACAGTGGATACATCGGAATTGTAGGCTCATTTAAGGCTCTTGCATGACCTCCAGAGTAGATTTTCAAAAACAACCCCCATCACAAAAAAAGTACCCTAAAAAATAAATATCCGCTAATCATAAAAGTGAGTACATAAGAATTGAAGGCTCATTTTAGGCTATCTAACGCCACCAAAATCAATATAATAAATTTTGACGTTTGTGACAGCGACACAAAAACATTCGAGTACGCGCGACGACGATCAGTTGAT